>CAUYLG010017368.1:0-30324 GCA_963573385.1 Cacajao melanocephalus
GGTAATGGCGGACGCCCCTCCCCCACAAAGCTGGACCATCCCGGGTTCAGCTGTGCTTGCTGTGAAACTCTCAACCCTGAGCGTTTCCAATTGCTGTTTTTCTTTTTGTGGGGGTGGGACCAGCTGAGCCTGATCACCTGGCTCCTTGCCTCAGAGCCTTTTTTGTTTAGTTGAAGGATCGACTCTCTCTCAGGTGTTCCAGTCGCCTGATGAAAAGGCACCGGGATCTGTGTGATTTCCCATGCCGCGACCCACTGCGCCAGCTGAAACAGCGGTGCTGATATTCGTGGCGCTTTTTCGCCCGGGAATCTCCTGGCCTGGCTCCCTGTTTCAGATCCCTTTTTAATCGGATGAATGGGCGATTCTGCCCTCCCAAAGCTCCACTTGCTAGCTAGAAGGGAGACCCAGACTAGTGTATTTTGTATGGAGAACTGCCAAGCCAGGGCGCCAGCAAAACCGCCGCACCAGCCAAAAGAGCTGCGCTGGCGACCCGTAGGGCTCCTCTGCCTGGGAATCTCCTAGTCTGTGGGCAATAAAAATCCTTCTGGAAATGCGGCGTCTACTCACCCTCTGCACTTTCACTGGGAGCTGCAATCCTGAGCTGTTCCTAATTGGCCATCTTGGATCGCACCTCTATTGTTACTTAATCTAAGAAATGTTTATTGCTACTTGCTATTGTGTACTGTTACTAAGTATCAGAGATGTAGCTGTGAGTCAGAAAACATGAGAACTCCCCTCAAGGAGCTTATGGTCTAAGAAGAAAGAGAGATTACATAATTACTTAAAGTAAATTATGTTGAGCACTACAATAGAGAAAATCGGGCAGCTCTGACAGCAGATGAAAGAAAAGTACAATGTAGTTTGGAATCCCAGGGAAGATGCTACTGGAGAGATTGTGGGGTGAAGTGGGAGCAGGTGGTATGGAATATGCATGTAGGTCCTTATATGCTAAAGAACATGGCATGCTGCTAAAATGTTTAATCCTAATTCCTAGCACAGAACATGGTACCCATTATGTGCTACTTATGCGTTTGTCAAAATAATCTGCCTTCTCCATCTCCCAACATGCATAAACACACAACTTCTTTCCTCCATTTTTCTTCTGTTAATTTACTTAGGGGATCAGGGCTTGTCAATAGCTATGGAGCTGACAAGCTGTGTGAGATAAGAATGAATGAAACCAGGCCAAAGGATTAATTCTTCTAACAGTAGAAAAGGAGTTATGACGTTCACAGTAACCACTGCTCCATTACAGATTTATTAAGTAAGATTTACATGATAATACAAACCTTTGCTCTGAAGCTAAAATGAGAAGCAGTTTTTCCCTTTCAGGTCTTGGACAGTTGTATATTACCGTGGCAGATAACACATGGGCTTAGGTTATCAAAAAATCAGGGACACCAAAGAAATGAGAAAACTTCTGTTTCAATAATCTTTCCCAGAATTTTACAATCCAGAAATTCTACAGATAAAAGCCAGTTTGATTTCAGTATAAGTTTTATTGTAACTGTAGTTTTTATTTTTAGTTATTTATGGGAAGCACCACACTTTTCATAATTTTTACAGTGCTTAGGAATTCAAAATGTCTTATTACAGCACTGGGAGTAGAGAACATGAGCCAGAGAGTACAGTAAACACATGCATTCCACAGAGAAAAAACAGACATTAACTTTTGCTCTTGTGGAGCTTAGAGTCAAATGTGTGGGATAGCCCAAGAACAAAAAATAAACCACTAAAATAGTTGCAAATTTTCACAAGTACTTGGAAGCAAGGAAAGAAAGGATGAAGAAGGACTGAGGGTGGGGAAAATGAGAGTGACTCACTGAGGAGTGACATTCAAACTGAGAAATGACATTTGAATTGTGCCAATCATGTAAGAGCTGAGAAAAGAGAGTTTCATGTGGATGGATGAGCTCTGAAGGGAAAGTTAGGAATAAGAAATACTTTTGAAGGCTGAAATATGGGGAACAAGGGTGAAACTGGCATGAGGGGAAGTTTGGAAGGTGGGCAGGGGTCAAATTTTGCAGCACCTTGTAGCCCACTGTAACTTAATTGGAGTTTTTCTTAATTGCAATCACCCGCCATTGCAGAATTTACATTTGGTTTAAAGGATTGTGGGAATGAACTAGTGATGGGTGAAAATGGATGCAGTTAGCATGCTACAATAATTTAAGCCAGAGATGGTACTTGTTAGATTAGGGTCAATATGGAGAAAATTGGACTGTTTCAAATGCATTTTAGAGGTAGAATTCTGGAGATTGCAGATGAATTGGATGTTGGGGTTGAGGGAGAGGGAAGTGTCAGAGTTGACTTCTAAGTAAACATATAACTTCTTCCATTTGGAAGGATACACTCTCAAGGTTCAGTTATTACCTTCTGTAATGAGGAAAGGCCTCAGAGCTCTGGCTTTGGGAAAATGTGGAGAAACTTGAAGGTGTTCCAAATGCCCAACTGGTGGGACCCCTCTTTCTGTCTCCCCAGGTTTAGTGCTTTTGAGAATTAGGCATGAACAACTTGTCAGTGGATCAGGCAAATCATCACTGAGCTTTTGCTACTGCAGTGTAAGCAACTTCACTAAAAAGGGCAGGTGAGGCCTGGAGGAACATCATGGTTTTCATTCAGAAAATTCCGAAGGACCTTAGATGTGGGTTGCCAGTAAGAAATGGCCTTCCTCTATCTACTCAGAATGTGTTTCCTCCTACAGCTAGCTTGGCCTCTTCCTCGACCACAGTCCTGATTCTGTTACCTTCTAGCCACGTGACCTTGTAACTATATCTTCTGTGCCTCATTGTCCTCATCTATGAGACCAGGACAATAATTGCCTTTGCTATTAAGTGGAGATTTAAATGAATTGTGTTTGTAAAGATCTGAGCACATGTGTGGCATGTAGAAGGATCTCTTTAGTTCCATCTGTTCTATTATATAATGCCCTCCCCCAGATCTGAATCTTTCTTATAGAAGTCTTGAGAGCCCTAATCTTTTCCTTCAGGACTTCGAGTGTTTGAAAAATTTTTCTAATACCTTCCACCTCAAGACCCCCAGATTATTTTTTAGGTACTTCAAACAGCTAAGTACTTATTTTCCTTTGAAAGACCTGCCAGGTTGGCTGGGCATGGTGGCTCACGCCTGTAATCCCAGCACTTTGGGAGGCCAAGGCAGGTGGATCACAAGGTCAGGAGTTTGAGGCCAGCCTGACCAACACGATGAAACCCTGCCTCTACTAAAAATACAAAAATTATCCAGGTATGGTGGTGCACACGTGTAATCCCAACTACTCAGGAGGCTGAGGCAGGAGAATCGCTTGAACCCAGGAGGCAGAGGTTGCAGCAAGCTGAGATTGCACCACTGCACTCCAGCCTGGGCAACAAAGCAAGGCTCTGTCAAAACAAAACAAAACAAAACAAAAAAACAAAGACATGCCAGGTGCAGAGAGACTGATGGACAAAAGGGTTGTTGGAAGGTGGAGCTTACAGATTTTATGGTCTGTCTCACATATTTATGAGACAGCTTTCTTTAAATATTTACATCTTGTATTTACATTTTATTACTATTCGATTTGTTTCTTACAGTTGACATGAAGTGTGAAACTGGGAGCCTGGAGATTGCCAACACTTCCATGTTAGCAAAATGCACAATGAAGGAGTTTGAGTTTTGCGGGTTTTGTTATTTTTCTCTTTACCCCCACCAAGGACACAAAACTTTGTGAGCTAATGTCTGAGATCTCTGTGTCTGCTCACTGCCCCACTGGCTCCTCATGGGACACTTTGCTTGACATGTCCTTGGCTTTAGCTACTGCTACAAGCTGAAGGTCTTTCTCCTGAGATGTCTGAAACTAGTGGGTGTAATTCTGAACGAAGACTTTGGAAGAAAGACAGGGCCAACCCAAGAGAGAATGATTTACACTTGAGGGCAGCAGATTTCCTCATATGAACTCTTTTAAACCTCTTTTACCCTAAGTCCAAATACCTTCTTGTTTCTCAGCATCCATTTCTCCTTCTAATACATTTCTCAATTCTTAATAAAACTCCAATCCATTTCTCAAATAAATCTATTAAACTATTAATTCTGGCTGAAGTATAATTCTCAAAATGGTGATACCAAGATCCTTAGGCAAATGCAAAATGAACTCATGTCAATTATTTTAATTATTTAATTAGATGTTAAAACTGGCCCAAAGTACATTTGAGAAATTAGATTTTTATAGAAAATGTACAAATAAGAGGACAAAAGCACGTAGTTGTTCAGCTCATTTGTGCTTCAAACTTGAGATAATTTTATACATAGGATTGATCTAATTTATGACCCTGCATAAACTAAGCCAGTGGTTGACTTTTTGAGGTCATGATAGCCAGCCTTTGTATCACCTGAATCAACAGATCTATGAATATTCATCTATTTGCTTATACCTGTGAGAGACCTCACACTGGATATTAAGGACACAATTATCTGATCCTGAAGTTGGAGAAATACAATTTCATATCCTTTTTCCTAACTTTCCTTCATCTTGTCAGATTGTGTTTTAAACCCATCTGCTGAATCATAATATGCCCAAAGTTAGATATTAGAGTTCTTGTTTCAGCAATGTCTTCATCTCTTGCAGTACCCTCCCACCTTACAACTATACATTTATGATGAAGAGATACATAACCAAAAATAGAGGGCAAAAAAAAGGAAAATGGATGAAAACAATGCTTTCAGGTAGACTGTGCCATGGACCCTGAGCCAGTCTTGATCCAGTGACAGTGGGGGTGTGAGGCATGCTGTACTCTGTGTGGAAACTGAAAGATCCCTTCTACTTAATACATTCACACAATGAGGCCAAAGAGATCCAGCTTTGACAACTCTTCTAGAAGAAGGTAAAGATGATGTTCCTACTTCACTCCCAAAGGTTAACATACAGAGGAAAGAGCTTTCTCCTTTTCTAAGAGAGCATAAAGTAGAGGTGAGAGTGAATTCTCTTTACCTTGAAAGAGACTGCTAAGCATTTTGGTCTGACAAGGACTGGGGACATTGGTGGCCAGGGTGAACTGGCCAACTACTGTGCCATGGAGGAGATGAGGACTCCTGCAGGGTGGCAAGAAGTCCAGCAGACCATGTGTGAGGTGCTTGAGAAGCAACAGGAGCTGCATGCTTAATGGCGCTGATGAAGGGCAGGTCCTCACAGGCAGAGGCCAGAGGCCGCTGCACCAATTCTTGAGCTCATATAATAAATCTCTTGGGGACTTTTAGAGTGACATTGAAGTGGAAAATGTGGAGGGCAGTTAGGGAATATATGGAGCAGGAATGTGGTCTTTCAGTGTGAATACGTCGGGCTCCTTCATTCATCCAGGTGAAGCAGGACTTGAGATATGAGGTTATACAGTAATAGCTGGGTTTTGTTTTTTTGTTTTTAAAGACAGGGTCATTCTCTCTGTCACCCAGGCTGGAATGCAGTGGCAACACAATCATGAGTCACTGCAGTCTCAGACTCCTGGACTCAAGCAATCCTCCTGCTTCAGCCTCCCAAGTAACTGGGACTACAGGCGTGCACCACCATGCCTGGCTAGTATTTAAATAATTAGCAGAAATGGAGTCTATGTTGTTTAGGCTGGTCTCCAACTCTTGGCCTTAAGTGATTCTCCCGTCTCGGCCTCCCAAAATGCTGGGATTATAGGCATGAGCCACTCAAATAGTTCTTGTTAAATTCCTTATCCAGTCTCCCATATCTTCCTTGCAGACAGGTAAACAGAGTGTGCTGTGGAAATGCAGCAGAGCGCCACGCTACATCCCTATCATTTTACTTTTGTGCGTCATTGCCTCCACGTTAGAGTCGCTGCGGGACAGTGGCAGAAAATACAGATGGTTTTATTTGAACAGTTTGCTCATGCCTATATTTCCTGTTAATCCTATGGTTTGTCTTCATAAAACAGAATTTCTCGAAACAGGAAGAAAAAGAGAGGATTTTGTGCTTCATAAATTCCCCTTGATTTGTCTAGAGTTGTCTGGCAAAGACCTTCAGGGCTCAGTGCTTAGAACTTCATGCTTCTCCTCTGTTCAACAGAACTGTAAACACTGTGGACCCTGCTTCTCTAGGACCCCTTCCAGTGGCAGCTCCCCTTGGAAAGCCTAACACTATGTCGTCATTGTTCTCTGCACAGTTATGATGACTGTGCTTTTGGTCAATGCAGAGAATCAGCAGACTTTACACCACAGAGAAACACTTGGAGTCACTTACATCATCCCAACTCTATGCAGATGGAGATTTTATATTATGAGGTAGAAAATTGGACCTGGCCCTTTTCCAGAGTTTTGAATACTTAAGTTTCAATATGAGAGCAGAATATGAGTGGTAAAATTCATGACTGTTCTGTTATTACAACATCTTCTTGTCTCCTGAAAGGCCTGGTATGTTATAATGTCATGAATAGTGAGCTTCCCCTCCCCTTTCAGCCTATCATATTGTTCTAGGTGAGGCTTTCAAAGTTACTACATTAGGAGCAAATTAACATGAGTGAGAAAAATGTCACTTCTTTTTGCATTTCCAAACAGCTCAATTTCAAATCTTTCCTTATCCTATGTATAGTCACTGAATAAGTGGAGATCCAGAAAGGAAGAATAGGTTACACAGCTTTGTTACTATTTTCCCCAGATTCCCGGCAAGCTATGATCTGCCTTTGTAACATGGAACAATTTTTAAATATTAAAAGAAAAGAAGATAATAGCATATTGAGAATCATGCAAATTCCTCAGTAATTCTATAGATTTGCTGCTCCATGATGAAGAGTATATTTTTATTCTTCCTTTTGATACAGTGGAGTGACTAATGACTACCTGGTTTAAACACCTCGTTATTGGAATTAAAACAGTGTGAATCAGAGGCATTGGAGCTTCTAATATTTTCTCCATTTTTCCAACCATTTCTCTTTTGGCCCTGGGATATTAGCACAGAAAAGTCACAGAAGAGAAAAGTGCTTTGCATTTTACAATGCCCTAATTTCCCAGAATTTTCTGGAAAATGCCCTGGGAGATCATATGTACAGAGACAAGAGTACATTTGTTTTACATACCTTCCCTGAAGGAGAAGTCTTCATGAACCAGACCTAAGTATGGAATATCAGTCTTAGAAAGAATAATTTATACCTAATTACGGCCTCTGTGACCAAATTAGACCCAGTTGAAGGCCTGGCCTTTTACAGATCATAATAATAATGTTTTCTATTTCTTGAATCAAAGCTTGTAATAAATATTAAATTCTGTTTGTTGAGCCTCTGTCCCACAGATTATCCTGAGTAAGATGCTATAAACAAGATTTTAAAAGCAGATTATATGAGACTAAGAGCTTCTGGCTACTAACGTCCCTTGTGCTTCCCATTTTTAAAAAATATAAGCCTTAACTAATCTATTACAAACTAATTCTTTGCTTCATTCAGTGTCCTCAACCTTCATACTTTCCTCCATTTGACACCCTATTCTCAGATCAGACAAGCCCATGTATAAAACAGAGGATGAGAAAATGAAGATAATTGGGATTAACAATTCCAACTACATGATAATTCTTACTAATATCTTACTAAGATTGTTCATAGTAATTTTTTAGTCCAGGGACTAGTTTGAGGGACCAAACTTAAAGAGAAAACCTAATGGTATTCCTCTCCTTTTCCTTTAATAAGTACATGTGTAGTATGTTGCTAATATTCCTACTGTCCTCTCCTCCACCCACACCTTCAATAGAGAAGTGACTCCAAGACTGTTGTCAGGATTTCTATGAAACCCTCAGTTTTGGGGAACTGCAGTTGGATGTGGATGAGAACTGCAATTGGAAACTAGAATTCCACCTTTATTCTCCAATGAAAAGGCTTTAGAAGACATCTCACTTAACTGTTTCTCCAGTCTTGGTTCAATTAAAATTTTACCAATGAAATGCTGAGTCTCACCTCTCCCAATACTGTCCCCAGGACTTTGTGAGTCTAACCATCAGAGCCAGGATCTTTTCAGATCATGCCTTCTAGGAAGACCTTTACTGTGACCAAGAATCGTCTCACTGAAGACAGGCCACAGAGGAATAATAGAACCATTGGCTTCATATCGTATGCATTCTCATCTCTCCAAGATCCCTTCTCACTCTAAATTTTCTTTTGGCAAAATTTTAGATGCAGTCTTTAAAGGGAGATTTTTTTTTTTCATTGAGCCACCCTTGAGCACACTAGAAGTGTTTAGCAGAGGTATTAATAATCCAAAGCTTAATATCAGGGACCAGTCTTTGAGACAAGGCTTCATGTCTGTCTTAGGATTTGTACTCTGATTTGTACTGACCTTTCTTTTTATGTCTCCCATATACATTAGGGCAGATGGACAAAGTTTACTGGGAAATACTTAGCCTATCTTCTCTTAAAAGCTATAGGCATAACTTCAGTCACTGCTTGCCACACTGAGGGGAGCCCTTTGGTGACATTTAGTCACCCTGTGCTTCCACTTTTATGTGGTGCAGTGAATGTTGGCTCTTTCCAGATCCATGTAAGTCTGGCCTTCATGACTAGAATGGATCATTGGGAATTGTCTTGTAAGATCAGATTATTATAAAAATAGCCTCTGTTGATAAGGTGTAGAGGAATAGATACTCATAAATTGCTTGTGTGAACAAAAGTTGGTAGTGAGATTGGGGGATGAAGAAGGAAGAGAGAGATTGCTGATATGTATATGCCAGCTCTGTGTGCTCAGAGGGCCTGGTAGCAATGACACAACAATATCCAGAGCGTGAATTCTAAGGACCATACTTCATTAAAATAAAATAAATCAGGACTCTTTGGACAAATGGCTGATTCCATAGTTGGGGCAATAAAGATAAAATGAGCCTGGAACATCTTGCTATTGTAGAAAGTAAAGAAGTACTTAAAGAAAGATGGAAACACTTCAAAAGTCAAAGAAATCATCTCAAAAGGAGGGACATTCACAAAATCTGAAAGAGTTTGAGCATGAAAAAGAATAATAATAGTAATGGAATGTAATCCATATAATAAAATTATAATCCATGACTCCATGCTTTCATAAATAAATAAAATGAAATAAACGGGAAGGAAAGAAAAGCTTTTTCTTACAGCAGAATGCCAACTAATAACTATAAAAGGAATTATCCATCATTTGGCAAATCATCATTTAGCAAACATAATAATATTCTAAGGATGAATCATCAAAGAATGCTAAAACTAATGAGTAAATGTTTGATGAGGAAGAGGATATTTATAGCATCTAAAACAATATCTCCACAAGGTCCCTCCACCCTGATTCATTACAAGAGGAAAAGTAATAACTTTACAGTGAAGAAACCTAGTTGGTACCAGAGTTCCCCTTATCCTTGGTTTTGCTTTACACATTTTCTCTTACTTGCAGTCAATCGCAGTTTGAAAATATTAAGTGGGAAATTTCAGAAATAAATTATTCCGAAGTTTTAAATTGTGCACCATTTTGAATAGGATGATGAAATCTCTCATGGTCCTACTCTGTTCCACCTGAGACATGAATCATCCCTTTGCCTAGCATGTTCATGCTGTATACACTACCTGCCTGTGAGTAACCTAGTAGCTCTCTCAGTTAATAGATCAGCTGTGACAGGATTGCAGTCTTTGTGTTCAAGTAACCTTCATTCTACTTAACAATGGCCCCAGAGTGCAAGAGTAGTAATGCTGGCAATAGTTATAATTGTTCTGTTTTATTATTAGTTATTGTTTTTAATCTCTAACTGTGCCTAATTTATAAATTAAACTTTATCATAGGTATGGATGTGTAAGAGAAAACATAGTATACAGTCATACCTCATTTTACTGTGCTTTGCTTTATTGTGCTCTGCAGACATTGTGTTTTTCACAAATTGAAGGTTTTTAGTAACGCTATATGGAACAGATCTATTGATACCATTCTTCCAACAGCATGTGCTCATTTCACGTCTCTGTGCCACATCTTGGTAATTCTTGCAGTATTTCAAACTTTTCCATTATTATTACATCAGATAAGGTAATCTTTAATGATTCTTCTTTTTTTTTCAGATGGAGTTTTGCTTTTGTTGCCAGGCCGGAGTGGTGCAGTAGCGTTATCTCCGTTCACTTCAACCTCTGCCTCCTAGGTTCAAGCAGTTCTCCTGCCTCAGTCTCCTGAGTAGTTGGGATTACAGGCTCCTGGATAATTTTTTGTATTTTTAGTAGAGATGGGGTTTCACCATGTTGGCCAGGCTGGTCTCAAACTTTTGACCTCAGGTGATCCACTTGTCTCGGCCTCTCAAAGTGCCGGGATTATAGGAATGAGCCACCAGGCCTGGCCAATCTCAATGATTCTTGATGTTTCTATTGTAATTGTTTTGGAGTATTGTAAACTGAGTCCATGTAAGGCAGAAAACTTAATCAATAAATGTTGTGTGTCTTCTCACTGCTCCATCAGCTGGCTATTCCCCATCTCTCTCCCTTTCCTTGGAACTCCCTATTCCCTGAGACACAATAATATTGAAGTCAGGCCAATTAATAACCCTATAATGTGCTCTAAATGTTCAAGTGAAAAGAAGAGTTGCACCTCTTTTACTTTAAATCAAAAGCTAGAAATGATTAAACTTAGTGAGCAATGCATGTCAAAAGCCAAGATAGACTTACAGCTAGTTCTCTCATGCCAAACAGCCAAGTTGTGAATTCAAAGGAGAAGTGCTTGAGTAAAATTCAAATGATAAGAAAGTGAAGCAGCCTTATTACTGTTATGTTATTATGGAGAAAGTTTGAGTGGTCTGGATAGAAGATCAAACTAGCCATAATATTTCCTTAAGCCAATACCTAATCTAGAGTAAGGCCCTAACTCTCTTCAATTCTACAAGGCTGAGAGAGGTGAGAAAGCTACAGAAGAAAAGTTAGAGCTAGAAGAAGTTGAGGTTTCAGGAAAGAAGCCATCTCTATAACATCCATGGCTGAAGAGAAGTCAGTGCCTGGCTTCAGAGCTTCAAAGGACGAACTGACTTTCTTGTTAAGGGCTAGCAGCTGTAACTATAAATTGAAGCCAAAGTTCATTTACCACTCTGAAACAGAGGCCTTAAGAATGGTGCTGAGTCTACTCCACCTCTGCTCTGTAAATGAAATAGCAAAGACTGGATGACAGCCCATCTGTTTACAGCATGGTTTATTGAATGTTTTAAGCCCAATATTGAGAACTACTGCTCAAAAAAGCAATCCCTTGCAAAATATTACTGCTCATTAACAAGGCATGTAGTTACCCAAGAGCTCTGATGAAGATGCACAAGGAAATTAATGCTGTTTTCATGCCTGCTAACATAAAGTCCACTCTTCAGCCTACAGTTCAAGGAGTCATTTTGACTTTCAAGTCTATTTAAGAAATTCATTTCATAAGGCTATAACTGTCAATCTAAGTGATTCTTGGGAAGGAACTGTGTAAAGTGAAAGCCTCCTGGAAAGGATTCATTATTCTTGATGCCATGAAGATCATTCGAGATTCATGGAAGGAGGTAAAAAAATCAATTAATAGGAGTTTTGAAGAAGTTGATTCCACCCTCATGGGTAACTTTGAGGGTTCAAGACTTCAGTAGAGGAAGTAACTGCAGTTATGGTGAGAATAGCAGGAGCACTAGAATTAGTAGTGAACTTTAAAGATGTGCCTGAATTCCTGCTATCTCATGATGAAACTTTTACAGACGAGGAGTTGCATCCTATGGATGACCAAAGAAAGTAGTTTCCTTTTTTTGGTTTGTTTTGAGATGGAGTTTTGCTCTTGTTGCCCAGGCTGGAGTGCAATGGCACGATCTTGACTCACCGCAACCTCCTCCTCCCAGGTTCAAGTGATTCTCCTGCCTCAGCCTCTTGAGTAGCTGGGATTACAGGCATGTGCCGCCACACGTGGCTAAGTTTGTATTTTTAATAGAGATGGCATTTCTCCATGTTGGGCAGGCTGGTCTTGAACTCCCAACTTCAGGTGACTCGTCCGCCTCGGCCTCCCAAACTGCTGTGATTACAGACATGAGCCACCGCGCCCAGCCTGAAAGTGGTTTCTTGAGATGAAAACTACCCCTGGTGAAGATGCTGTGAACTTAGTTGAAATAGCAGCAAGGATTTAGAGTATTACATCAACTAAGTTGATAAAGCAGTGGCAGGGTTTGAGAGAATTGGCTCCAATTTTGAAAGAAGTTCCACTGTGAGTAAAATGCTATCAAACAACATTGTTAGCTACAGAGAAATCTTTCATAAAAGGAAGAGTCAATTGTTGTGGCAAACTCCACTGTTGTCTTACTTTAAAAAAATTGCCACATCACTTCAGCCTTTAGCAACTCCCACTCTGGTCAGTCAGCAGCCATCAGTATCGAGGCAAGCAAAAAATATGACTTGCTGAAGACTCAGATGATCATTAGCATTTTTTAGCACAAAATGTTTTAAATTAAGGTATGCACATTGTTTTGTAAGACGTAATGCTATTGGACACTCAATAGACTACAGTATAATGTAAACATAACCTTCATATGCACTGGGAAACAAAAAAATATTCATGGGACTTGCTTTATTTTGATATGCACTTTATTGTGGTGGCCTGGATTAAACCTGACGTTAATCTCTGAGGTATGCCCATATACAGGGTTCTGTACTTTCTGCAGTTTTAGGCATACAATAAGGATGTTAGAACATATCCCCCTGGATAAGGGGATAGAGGTAGGTACTGTATCTCTCTAATCAAGTGATCAAAGTTAACATCACCAAGAGTCAAACAAACAGACATCCTGTGTCTCTTTTTCTTTTTTGAGAGAGAATCTAGCTCTGTCCCCTAGGATGGAGTGCAGTGGTGCAATCTCGGCTCACTGCAATCTCCGCCTCCTGAGTTCAAGTGATTCTCCTGCCTCAACCTCCAGAGTAGCTGGGATTACAGGCATGTGCTACCATGCCCAGCTAATTTTTTTGTATTTTTAGTAGAGACTAGGTTTTACCATGTTGGCCAGGCTGGTCTCAAACTCCTGATCTCAGGTGATCCACCCACCTCAGCCTTTCAAAGTGCTGGGATTACAGGCGTAAGCCACCGAGCCCGGCCCTGCGTCTCCTTAACGTCAAGCACTGAAAAGGACACAGCATCATTCTGCAGTATTTCTACCTTTTGGAAGAAATACATACACTCTGATTGTAATCAGATAAAGTAAGAGTTTTGTTCCTGTAATTGGTTAACTCCCCCAAGAAGATAAAGCCAAACAATAAACGATGGAATAAAGAAAATGCACACAGTTTAGAGCAAATAAGTAAAGCAGGCGCTAGAAGAGATAGGAGATGAGGTGTATGTTTTCTCTCTTTGACTCTACAGTTCCTGCTTCATGGTTCACATATGACAGGCATGCTCACTGAGTTTTTGAATGGCTGGGATATCATCTTAGCACTGGGCCTGGTCCAATAACAATTTGCATTGTTGACAACATTTTGATGTCATCATTTTCAAGTAAGTATAGTTCAATTGTCTTGTAGAGCCTACTTAACATAAGGGAGTTTAAAAACAGCCAAACTCTGTATTTTCCATCGTCTTATAAATCTTACTGCATTGGCACTGATAGGATTTTTAGACCAGTCCATGCTAAAAGGAACATTCTTCAAGTAGGGTGCAGTAAAGAGCATTTAGAATTTGTTGTCTGGAATGGGGAAGAGTTTCCTGCAAATAAGCACATGGAAAGAAAGACCCCGGTGAAGATGGCAGTGACAGCAGGACTAACCAGTAGGTCAAGGCAATCAAACACAGTGGGAAGAAGTTAAAGGTAGGGGCAGATTGCAGGATCCAGGTTCTGTAATACCATCCAGACAATATTATGCAAATCTTTAAAAAGAAGCTTAATCAGAGTCTCCCATTTATATTTATAGAAGTCTCAAAGGCCTGAGAACCGGTATTTCTGATAAAAAGAAAATTATCATATGCTTCACTATAGATGCATCATCCCTGGTTTAAGTACTAAAAATTGTTAATTTTGTATTTACTTAATGGTTTTAGAAATACTAGATTTTATATCAAAGACTGGATTACTTTGTGATCTACCATTAATGGTAACATAAAAAAGGTAACTTAAATAGCTCCCTCTTGTTCTAATGAAATATATTTTCCGTTGACTACAGACTGAGAAACATAGCAACAAGGAACGCAAACTGCTTTGATTCCATATGGTGAAATGAAAACCTTGGCTCATCCATCATTCTTTCCCAGTTGCTTTGAGCAAATAAATGCAGCGTGCTATCTTAGGAGAAGTGACTCCAGTTTTCCTGGAATATCAATACAAAATCCTTTTGTGTGCAGCAAGAAGGACATAAATTAAGTTGATCTGGGAAACCAATCTCTTAAACTTGGTCTGCCTGGGACAACAGATACATACAGCCACAAATATTGAGAAAACAGCAAGATGAACAGGTAAAGATAAGGATTTGGAAGCGGTGTCAAGTGTGTGCCTAAATTAACCTGGGACTTGGCAGTGAGAATTACAGAGCTTAGCTGAGATGGAGGGAAGGGAACACTAAAAATAGTCTTGACCTTGATGTGAGTATGATCCGAGCCTAGGAAATCCTACCTGAATGATTATTTGTTTTGCTGTGTCCCTTACCTTACATTCTGTGGCCAGTCTTGTCCTCAATGCCCCTATATGTGTGCTCTTCATTCTCTTATACACAAAGCGATCTCTCCAAGTTCAGGGGGAGAAATTGATCCTAGGAATCCTTATATACCCAAAGACAATTGCAAATGATTGTCCTGGTGATGCTTAACCAGTTCCTGTAATGTGGAGGCATTATGTCAGAGAAACTTAGGTGCATACCCCTCTCTACTTTTTAGTTTCCAAGGGGAATTAGACAGCTTAGGATTTTATGGATTTCCAAGGGTAGACATCAGAAGTCAGGGAGGACAGAGGCTGATGTTTCTATCGATGTCCAATTTTCTGTTTTCCTTTTTGAAGAAAGAAAAAGGAGTGGTCCCTAAAGTTATCTTATTCTGGTTAACTGGTGGTAAACCCACAGTGGGCCTCATAAACACTACCAGGTCTGCCTGCTTAGGTATCCTGGGTTCTAAGAGAAACTTTATGTTGGGCAATACAGGGCTGTCCAGGTTACATGGGTCATAGTGGAAAGGACAGAGATATCTGCTGGATAAACTTCACCATTTCTAGGTAAATTCACAATTTCCTCTCTTGAGACCAAAACATAGAGCTCCCCACTGCTAAACTAATTCTGCTATAGTGGCAAACTCTTCCTTAGCTTTTTGCCTACCACCCGAAACTGATCCCCAGGTAATGCTATCTCGAGAAAGCAAGTAATGCCTGGGAATTTGGAGGCCTCACTCTGTCCTAGCCTGGCTTGGTGACACTCCAAGGGAGTATTTCACACTTGTTCCTTAGAAGAGGTTCAATTATTTCTCTTTTCTCATTCATAGCTTAACATCACTGATGCAAGTCTCTCTCCAGTATGTTTGATTGAAAGTACTTTATATCAGGTAAGTAACTTCTGGCCCTTGACTCCTTTTAAGAGGAAAGTTCTATCTAGATTTCTAAAGCTATCACTTGGTAAGCCTCCTCCTTCCTAGTCAGATGGGTGAAATACTCAGGTTAGTTCTTATAGACACAGTCTGTAGAGATGTGCATCACTCTCTTGCAATAGAACTGTAGCTTTATGTGGTAAGAACCAATAGGGAAAAGCGGGACTTACGCAAAGAAGTAACTGCATACGTTACAGTGGGGCAGGCTTTGGAAACGTGTTGGGAATAGAGATGTGAAACGAGTGAGAACTGTAGCACAGGGATGATATCCTTGAGAAAAGTAACAATATCTTCCCTTAAGATGACTTGCCCGGGTGCTTAGGCTTGCTTCCCCATGCCTTGCGTGTTTCTCTGCTCTGGCCCTTGAGAAGCTCTGTTTTATCACCATTCTAGGCTGTAAGCAGGGGGTGCCAATAGGCATTGATTCCCATTACCATATCCTTGCCTCTGTTGATAGCTGTGCTATCTTTTTTTAATGGGCAGGTGTCCTTTCTCCCATTCTACTGTGTCTAGAATTTTATCTGTTAAACATAAGGAGCAGTTCATCCAGGGATCCCCTATGATTGGGACGTTTTGCTGAGTTATGCTTGTGATCAGCAGTAGTCTCAAAGAGGAGGCTGCTGCAGGGTTGAGTATCTGGGCACTCTATACCTTTGGACTCACAAAGGACCACCCATTAGCAGTAACAGTCAGGAATAAGGAGTCTCTGGATGAGGAGAAGGCATCATTGTCATTCTTCTTCCTTCTTTAGACGTAGCATCTCCTCTTTGTACTGTCTCACAGATCCACCACATTCTTTAATTTTTCAACACTTTTTTTCTTTCCTTAAGAAGATTTTGATTCAGCAGAGCAAAGAAGGGCAGTGGTGCTCCTTTTCAAGGATCCGTCAACACAGTAGCTTCATCTCCAGATAGGATTCTGACTCTTCACCCTCAGCTTGAACCAATAACTTGCCTAACTATCCCCTTCAGAGCTTCCCAGTTTTGTATTTAAGTACCTATCCCTGGTACTTAAATTCCCAATTTATTAAATGATATGTGATAATTCCCACTTTACTAAGTTACATTTGAATTGCAGTTCTATAGACTTTGGAACTTCTGTTCTTTACATGGCAGGGGAATGTGCACAGATAATGATGTTGTTTGGCTGTGTCTCCACCGAAATCAACTTGAATTGTATCTCCCAGGATTCCCATGCGTTGTGGGAGGGACTCAGGGGGAGGTAATTGAATCACAGGGGCCAGTCTTTCCTGTGCTATTCTCTTGATAGTGAATAAGTCTCACGAGATCTGACAGATTTATCAGGAGTTTCTGCTTTAGCATCCTCCTCATTTTTCTCTTGCTGCTGCCATGTTAGAAGTGCCTTTCACCTCCTGCCATGATTCTGAGGCCACCCCAGACATGTGGAAATGTAAGTCCAATTAAACTTATTTTTCTTCCCAGTCTCAAGTATGTCTTTGTCAGCAGCATGAAAACAGACTAATACAGACCATGCTTATGATGTCTAGTAAACTAAGTTTTTAGTTGTAGATGCAGATCTTGGGATAATGGGACTACGTTGTCAGTGACCTTGACCTTGGGAGAGAGATACTGAACTATGTCTCTCTGGGAATGGAGCCATAATACCATGAGAAAGGATGAGTAGAAAAAAGGTGGAAAATACTCTAGAAGACTAGAGGTCTCATGATGGGGGAGGGAGAATGAGAAAGTGAATGAGAGAGAAAGAAAGAGAGATGCTAGAAAAGATGGACAAAAGAGGAGAATAGATAGAAACATACAACCCCTTATGACAGTCAGATAGCCTCACTTTTACTGATTCCATCTTTATTTCTTAAACCATTTAATTTCATAAGCAAATAATTTGCATAGTGCAGTTTACATAATTATTTTAATTCTTTGGGCAAGGTTATATTTATTATTTCACTATTAAGGACACTTACTCTGAAGGGTAATTTTGACTTGCCTAAGATCACATGACTGCTTTTTCATTATGACACACTTTCTCTGGGTGAGATGGTCAGCCCAATTTCCCAAACAATATTCCAGTCTAGGGTGGAAAACGATGACTAGAAAGAGCAGACAACCTAGGAAAATAGTTTTGTTACATATTATATAAATCAGAGATTCATGTCTATGTCAGTTAGTGCCAAGCCCAGAAATCAGAGGTCATTCTAAATATTTCAAGCAAAGAAGAATTTAATGCAGACAATTGATTACAGTGCTCTTAGAAGCACTGAAAGAACAAAAAAGAGTAGGATGTTATAGAGAAACTGGAAGCTGCCATTGAACCTGGACTGAAGCCTAGCTGCCCTTGCCAGCTGTCTGCTGGAGGTGCTGCCATTGATGCTGAAACTGCATCCCTGCAGCTGAGTAGGAAATTTGGGAGTTTATCTTCCTGCTGCTGTGGCTGAATGCATGGCTGCTGCTTCTACAGTTGGATCCACACCGCTGCAGCTGAGCAGGAAATGCAGGAGTTTGTAATCCTGCTGCTGCTGCGGCTGCTGCTGTTCCTGCTGAATACATTGCTGCTGCTTCTTCAGCTGGATCCACACCATTGCAGCTGAGCAGGAAGTCAGGAGATTACACTTCTATTGAAGTTGCTGCCGCATCTTGATGCACCATTAATAGCAGAAAATAAAATAGCTTTCTTCTTTTTTCATACTGTATTCTCTTAGCCTTCACTGTCAACAAAACCTGGAAAAAATAGTTTTCAGGGTTCCATCTCTGCCAGTTATTCAGAAGAAAGCATTACAGAGTAGGGGTAGAGCTGGCAATTAATAGACAAATAGTCAAAATAGTTCACCTCTTGCTTTACAGTGTCCCTTTGTCTCCCTTGTACCCTTAGTTAAGTTTCATTCAACGACAATCACAACAATGTGATGCTTTTACCTAACATAGTTAACTATTTTGCATACAAACAGAGATGCTATCATTCTGGATATTCTGTAATTTAAATATTAGATTGCACAATAGCCATCACGCCACTTTATATATAAAATAGGATAAGAAAGGGAGAAACAAAAAAGGAAACAGCTGATTGACATATACAAATATTGGATAATAGGCAAGAAATAAATTGTGTGAAACTGCAGTCATTATTTCTGTGATTGGTTGTTAACAGATCATCAGCTTCTGGTGATACTTCCAATTCTTTCTTCTGCTCATTCTATGTTTTTTTTGAGATACTGTCTCACTCTGTTGCCCAGGGTAGAGTGCAGTGGTGTGAACAACACAGCTTACTGTAACCTCCACCTACTGGTTTCTGGCAGTCCCTCCCCTGTCAGTCTCCTGAGTAGCTGACACCACAGGCATGCATGACCATGTCCGGCTATTTTAAAAAATTTCTGTGGAGACAGCGTTCTTGCCAGGTTGCCCAGGCTTGTCTTGAACTCCTGTGCTCAAGCCATCCTATTGCCTTGGCCTCCCAAAGTTCTGGGATTACAGGCATGAGTCAACACACTTGGTCTCATGTTTTCTTTAACCTCAAGCAGGTCCCTCATCAGGTTGATATTCTTTCCTTGGTGGTATAATTCAAACTTTAGTTCTTGAAGAGTCTGAGCCCATGGTAGTTCTCTCTGTCGAGTTGCTATAATTTTCCATGAATATTTTTACTGGAGGCATCTCAGAGAATCTCTTGGGTTCTGTATGTCATCAATCATGTTCCATTGTGGAGTAACATTGTATTTACCCTTAATAGAGATCAGTTACCTCACTTTGCCTGTTGTTTCAGTGACATGAGGATTCCCCAAAGGGCCAGGTGATGGTCTCATCTTTTAGATCGACTAAACCATCATGTCATGTGGTAGAAGTGTTCTTCTTTTGGAACTGAGACCTTAAAAGAAGCAGAGTTTACATTTATAGGGCCAAGAAATTAAAATTTTTCAAGCTGGTCATTCATACTTCTATCTTGTGATTCCCATAACTGTGAAATCTGGCAATGATTAAAAAAAATAGCATCATATTTTGACTGCTGGTTCAAAGAATACACCACATCTTCGGGACAGCATCACATCTTTGGAGGATGTATTTGTTTATTTGTTTGCTTGTATGTTTTCAGATAGGGTCTTGCCCTGTCACCCAGTTGGAACGCAGTGAAACACACATGGCTAACTCTATACTCCACCTCCTGGGTTAAAGTGATCCTCTTGCCAAGCTTCCCAAGTAGTTGGGATTACAGGCATGCACCACCATGCCCAGTTATGTTTTTTTTGTGTGTGTGGAGACATGGGCCTCACTATGCTTTCCAGACTGTTTGGAGGGTGTTTTGAGCCAGAAAGTAGTATGACTACATCTTCAGTAGGCCATTCTAATGCTCTGCAGTGAGGAGTGTTTCTGGATAATGAAGCATGTGGTAAGATCAGTAAATTTAATGAGTGTCAGCTCATTGACCCACTTTGTTTTCTATGGAATAAATTCATTGGTCACTAGCTGTGGTAGGATGAACAATGATGCCGCAATATGTCTACCTACTAATCCCTGAGACCTGTACATGTATTATATTATACGGCAAAAGAGATTTTGCATGTGCGATTAAGTTAAGAATCCTGACATGAGGAGAATATACTGGATTGTCTGGGTAGTCCCAGTGATTCAAATATTCTTATTTTTATTATTTTTAGACAGGATCTTGCTCTGTCACCCAGGCTGAAATGCAGTGGCACTATCTCGGTTCACTGCAGCCTCCACCTTCTGGGCTCCAGTCATCCTCCTATCTCAGTCTCCTGAGTAGCTGAGACTATGGGCACATGCCATCATGCCAGGCTAATTTTCATATTTTTACTAGAGATGGAGTTTCACCATGTTGCCCAGGCTAATCTTGAATTTCTGGGCTCTTGCAATCTGCGTGCTTTAGCCTCCCAAAGTGTTGGGATTACAGGTATGAGCCAAACTGCCTAGTCACAAGTGTTCTTATAAGAGGGGGATCAGAGGGAGGTACCACTACAGGAGAAGAGAAGGTGACGTGATGACAGAAGTAGAGGCTGGAATGATGAACTTGAAGATGGAAAAAGGGGTAGCAAGTCAAAGAATACAAGTGGACCACTAGAAGCTGAAATAGGCAAGGTAGCAGATTCTCCCCTCAGCTCCAGTAGAAACCAGTACTGCTGAAATTGACTTTAGTTCAATGAAACAATTTTAGACTTCTGACCTCCAGAACTGTAACTGCATAAAATGGTATTGTTTAATTCCCCTAAGTCTGGTAATTTTCTACAGCAACAATAGGAAACTAATAAAGCATCAGTGTTCTGTGGAATATAAAGATTCCAAATAAGTCCTTTGCGATGGTACCTATGAAGGCACTGCGTGCAGAAATGGGAAATCAATTTTCAAAATAACTATTTATTTTAGAGATGGTAAGTTAGTTTTCCTACCATTGGAAAGGGGTCCAGTGAAATCAACCTAACTCCAAGTAGCTGTCTGGTCCCCTGAGGAATGATGCTACTATTAATAGAAGGACTCAGCATCAGCGTCTGCTATGGTCAGGTGGATATTCAGCAGTGATGGTAGCCAGGTCAGCCCTGGTGAAATCCATGTTGTTGAGCCAATGCATAGCTTTCATCCCTACTGCCATGGACATTTTTAACCTGATCGAATGGAGTGACTGCTAGAGTGCCTTGGGAAAGAGATTGGCTGACATCCACAGACCATAGCATTGTCCATGTGATTAATGAGAACATCTTCTGCAGTGTGCACTCTTGAGTGAGTATCCATATGGAGCACAAATATTCTCATGTTCTATGTTTTTTCTGAGAAGGTTGATATACTTTCTCCCCAGATCTCCTTGTTACCAGATCTTCAGTCGTATTCCTTCCAAGTGTCTGATGATCTGGCCAGCCCAGTATAGTCACTGACCATGAAATAGTATAGCTTAGTAACTTGAGCCAACTCTTAAAAAGTCGAAAAAACAAACATACTACTAGAAGATATTCCAAATAGGAGGGTCTCCTTTTTTCATTTTATAACACAAAGGCTTTTAATAGGGCTGTAATTCTGCATCATGCATTTCTAGCTTAATGCCAGCACAATATGCAAAGCCATCTGCAATCACACACCCTTTATTTCTTTTTTTTAATCTGTCAACTGGAATTAAAGAATTTCAAGTAAGGCCATAGGTGTGTACTCGAGGGAGGAGCATCAGAGCAACAAGAGCAGGTGCTGTTGGAGCCACAGACACCTGCTCAGGTACCATCCACTGCTCCAGCGCATGCTCACAGGGTCATTTCCAAAAGCTTTTTAAAAAAAATAACGTGAAACCTTCTCTAGGGAGATTAAACTTTCCAGTCGTGAAACCTGGTTATATTACATCTGCAATTATTCCCACACCTTCTTGCATCATCAGTTTCTGCCTCTTTGCCCAACATGAGTTCAAAAACATGCTTTGGGAGGTTCCAAAGCTCTCCATATGATGCCATATTTCCCTGCAGATGCAGACCCATTTCTCCATTCCCTATCACAGCAGATTTCTTGAAATAGTTATCTTTACTCACTCTCTCTACTCCTTCACCTTCCATTCACTCTTCAGCTCATGCCACATTAGCTTTTTGGTTTGACTTCTCCAAAATTGCTCTTGTCTCTGTCATTACTACTTTCCCTGCTGAAACACCCCCAGGTCTACATCTATTTCATTCTTGAACTTCTCAGTAGCATTTGACCTAATTGACCATCCACTCTTTAAAATATTCATATATATATATATGGCCACCCATATATATATGTATATTTTAAAGAGTGGGTGGTCAATTAGTGTGTGTGCGTGTGTATATATATATATACACACGCACACACACAAATATATATAATTTCACAACTTCACATTCTCTTTATTTGTCTCACATTTAACTGGCCACTCTTTTTACATAATTACAGTATCTTTTCCTTGTCTATAGGACCGAGGCTGTCTTCTTTATCTAAACTCACTGCAGTGATCATGTTCTCCCATGGCTTTAAATACCATCCATATGCTAAAGATTGCCAAATGCTGTAGTTGTATTCGCTCCTCCAAGTCTCAGACAAAGAGCCAATTAACTACCGTACATCTCCACTCAAGGTAACACACTTTAATAAAAATTAAATATTCATTGCCTCTCTTCTACCCTCAGTTTATTCCTCAATTGATGTGATCTAGCCAAAAACCTAGCAATAATTCTCAGTCCTTGTCTTTCCCTTCTTAAATACCCACTACATCAAAATCAACAGTTAGTCCTATAGATTTTATGCTTAAAACACATTTTAAACCTATTCTCTCCCCTCTATCTTCCCAATCATTATCCTAGTAAAAGCCATGATCTATCAGTTAAGCTAACTCAAGAGACTTTTAATTGGTCTTCCTGTTCCACTCTTCTATTATCCATTCTTCACAAAGTAGCCAGAATAATATGTAAACATGTAGAAAGATCATATCAGTTTTCTTTTGACAATCTTCCATAAGTTCCCATTTTGTCTAGAATAAAATCCAAACTTGGTTCCACAGTCCGCAAGGCTTTACATAATAAGGCCTCCTTTACCTCTGTTCTCTCATCTTCTATTACGGTACTGCTCTCCCCATTGTTTATCACACTCCAGCCACATATTCATCTTTGGGTTTCTCTTACACATCTTTCTGCCTTAGGTCCCTTGCACTTGCACTTGCATTTGCCTCTACCTGGAATCATGTCTCATGAACCTCTGCAGGGCTGGCTTCTTCCTATTTGGATTTCTGCTCAAATACTACCCCCTTATGCGTGCTCTCCCTCACCATCCCATCTAAAGCAGCTTCATCACCTTGATTTCAACTTCGGTTATCTATTGCCATGTAACAATTCACCAAAAGCGTTGTGATTTAAAACAACTGTCCCTTTAGTCATGACCCAGGGGTCAGCTATTTGGTCAGGGCTCTGCTGGGATAGTTTCTCTTTGCTCCACATCCTGTTTTCTAGGTTCACTCATGCATTTGTGGTCAGTTGGAAGGAGCCCTGGGGCTGGCTCTCACAGGGCCTCAATCACCTGCCTGTAAGTTGGCAGAATCTATCAGCTGGAGGGCTTTGATTTTTCTCCACATGGCCTTTCCAGCAGCCTAGTTTGGTCTTTCTTATAAAACGCCTGGGCTACAAGAGGATGAGAGCATAAACTAAAAGGCCTCTTGAGGTATTGCTTGAAAGTTGCACAATATCACCTTGACCACAGTCTATTGGCCAAAATATATCACTAGGCTAGTCAAGATTAATGGGTGAGAAATAGACTACATCTTGATGAGCGTTGCTGCATTTAATTTGTGGTTATTTTAAATCTATTCTGCCTCCTTTCCTGTGCCCTTCCATCAGTCTTTATCATATCTTCTTATTTATTTATTTTATAGTTCTTAACATTATCTAAAGTTATCTTGTGTATTTGTTTTCTTTTGATAATGAGTCCTGCTCCTTCCATTTCAGTGTGTGCTCCAAGACAAGAGGCATCTTTTCTGACATGGTTATCACTGAAGCTCCAGGGATTAGAATGTGCTCACTTAGCATATGATAAGTGGCCAAGGTATTATGTTGACTGAATTAATGGATGTATGAATAAGTGAATTCAGAATACCTGGTTCAACAGAAGACTAGTACTTACAGTGATTTGAAATTATTTCCCTTGAATACTCTCTGGGATCTATATAGATAGGCTGACTGAAGATAAAAGATGAGAAGTACTGTGAACGATGAACACGATTTAGTGGCCTGTTTGTGTTCTGAGGAGGTTTTAGAACAAAGTTGCAATGCTGCTTTATTTTCTTATTCAAATTCTGAATAATTAATCAGAGACAGCCCTTGCTATGCATTATCTTACTATCTTCCAATAATTGAGAATTAACTCATCATAGGAAGCTCCATTGTAGCCTGCTTTCTGTGGAAGGCCCTATGTAAAGCTGAAAAGGTCAACTGGGATTAACCCCACATCATTTTACGACAGAACCAAGAAAATATATCAAAATATTTTTCAATTAAGATTATTATTTTAAATTTTTATTTTATCACTACACTATATCTGGAATAATAGAATCTATCTCTCCTTTGTATCTAACAGGAATTTGTTTTAAATTAGTCTGAAAAATAACATTTTATTTTAATTTACGGATTAATAGTTTTGGGGGATGGTACAGTAGTAAACTCAAAGTTATTCAGGAAAATGTAGCTCAATAGGCACTTATTGAGCCTCCTGAAGACAAAGGCATGGATTAGACACATCTTCTACATTTAAGGAATTTTCTTATAATGAGAGATAAAGATTACACAGGTAGATAATCAAAACATGAGGTATGCTACGGTAGTGGTCTGCACACAGGGCCAGGAAGGCCATGAGAAGAGTATGGCCCACCTCGTCTATCAATGCTAGAGAATGGTGACAGAGAAAGAAAGAGTTGTAGTAAATGAACAAAAGCAAAGTGTGTTCCAAGCAACTAAAAGTAAGTCTATAAAAGAGCTCACATTCTGGCTGGGTGCAGTGGCTCAAGTATGTAAGCCTAGCATTTTGGGAGACTGAGGTAGGTGGATCACCTAAGGTCAGGAGTTTGAGACCAGCCTGGCAAACATGGTAAAACCCCATCTCTACTAAAAATATAAAAATTACCTGGGCATGGTTGTACATACCTGTGGTGTCAGCTATTCAGGAGGCTGAGGCAGGAGAATCACTTGAACTTGGGAGGTGGAGGTTGCAGTGAGCTGAGATTGTGCCACTGAACTCCAGCCTGGGTGACAGAGCAAGACTTAGTCTCAAAAACAAACAAACAAACAAAAAAACACCTCACATTCCATCCCAAAGGCTGTGGGTTTCCAACTTCTTTGCATATGAGGAACTTCTTAATGCCAAAAATTAGAATGTTTATAATTCATTAGTTAAGAAAGTGCACAAAGACTATACTTTAATATTTTTTAAAATGAAAAAATTAATATTGCCCTTAAATCACTTTTTTATGAATCGAACCCTCAAAGATATTTGAACAATTTTGTTACCTGTTTATGGGAGTGGTTTCCTTTGTCCACAAACAATGCATAGTTCATGTAAAGATTAACTGAGCTCTTGTACTATAATTCACATCCAGAGACACTATTTAAGACATACAGGAAGCTGCATGGCACAATGAGAATCACATAGTTAGGCATTCCCATCCTGCCTTTCCATTTACTAAGTCTTTAGTAGCAGACAATTACTAAACCTATTGAGATTCAATGTCCTCACCTGCAAAATAAGAATAAAGTTTCTTACGTGAATTTTTAAGGAAGTAAATGTACATGATCTTGTGATAAAGGGGAAGAGGGAGATTAGAAGCAAGGAGCTAAGTGTAAATTTCAGTTTATAGTTTGGGTAACTAGGTGAGTGGCTGAATCACTAACACAGAGAAAGAGAGAGAAAAATATAGAGAAAGAGACAGAGGCAGGCAGACATGCACACACACACAGAAAGTGAAAGCATAAGGAATGGTCTGGACAATGAGAGTTCAATGGAGAGACAGGAAAAAGTTAGTTGGTAGTATGAGGACAGTGGGTACCCACTCATTACTGAAGACAAACCTACTTCACCTACTTACAAGTTCTAGCATAATGAGAAGAAAGATGTGATAAGAGAGGGGACTATTTTCTAAGTTCCAGAGTGGAAGGATGGAGGAAGACAGACAATGTAAAAACAGTGCCCAAGTTATTACTGTCCACATCAAATACTCAATAAAAAAATTAGAACATTGAAAATATTCATAGGTTTATTGGTATTAAAAGTCTTATGTCATCACAAAAAGCAAATAAACTTCAATTTGAAGTTCCATTTTCTAATCAACCTCTACCAATAGTTATGGAGGTTAAGTCAAGTTATTCTACCAAGTACTATAATCTCTTCTGTATACCAAATATCCTCTTGTCTTTTTTCTCTCTTCCCTTTTCTCCATCAACAGCTGAGGCAAAGACACATGAATTATTCATCACAGACTAATGAAAGTGAGAGGTGTTGAAAGGAGTGGACTAGATTTTTTGAACCACCTTCAATTTAAGGAAGTGAAATGGGGAAAATATTATGTTGATGTCTAATGATGACATTATAATAATTAACATTCTTTATTTCACATGTAAGTATCCAAAAAAAGTTTCCAGTTGATCTTCTCTTCCAGTAAATGTCTAAGGAGTATCTGTATGAATAGATTATCTCTGGCAAATTGAAGTACAGAATTGAGACAGATGGGGTTCAGGATGTGCTACCTGAAAAAATGACACATTGGCATTTGAGAAAACCACTGAAAAAGGAAGGTCTCTCCTACCTTCTCCTCTCTCTTCTCCCCTGAAGAAGGTCATTAAACCTTCATTGGAGAGATGCCCTCCACATACCCAGAGAAAGCAAATGTTCTTATATCTGAAGACACAGTCACAGAGAAAAATCTGAATAAACAGGCCTTGCTTAATCCCCCTCCCCAGGTCGTTGTCATTAAATCAGACCTCCTTTGTCCAATCATACTTCTCACTGACTGACCACCTTTTCATCGAACCTGAGATTAAGCAATACAAGTTTACCTAGGTCTTCATTTCTTCTCTTTTTTTTTGCGGGAGGGCGGGGGGGGGCAGGGGGGACTGGGACTGAGTCTCACCCTATCTCCCAGGCTGGAGTGCAGGAGTGTGGTGGAGCCATCTTGGCTCACTGCAAACTCTGCCTCCCGGGTTCAAACGATTCTCCTGCTTCAGCCTCCCAAGTAGCTGGGAATACAGGCATGCAGCACCATGCCTGGCTACTTGTTGTATTTTTCATAGAGATGGGGGTTTCACCATGTTGGTCAGGCTGGTCTCGAACTCCTGATCTTGTGATCAGCCAACCTGGGCCTCTCAAAGTTCTGGGATTACAGGTGTGAGCCACTGCACAGGCCTGAGTCTTCATTTCTTTATGAAATTTCCCTTGTCACAAAAACTTACATTAAATACACTCATATGCTATTTTTCTTGTTAGTTTGTCTTTTGTTATAGGTGCCACAGCCAAGAACCTCACAATGGGTTAAAAAAAGTAATCTTTTCCTCTCCTGCAAGGTGTATATCCTTGAAACACAGACACTTGCTTTTGAATGGACTGTTTGCAGCTACAGACTACATTTAAACCTGTGGCATCTGTAAAATTCAGCGCAGAATATTGAGAGCCTTTTTCAACTAAGTAATTTATAGTTTTGTCTTGATCTGTTTTGGGTTGAGATATTACCTGTTTGGAGATTTTTCTTGAACCAATAGGTAGTAACTTCTTTGTATCTGTAGGCATGGAGACAGAGCTTGAGTTTAAAAACTATTCAGATAGAAAGCATAAAAATGTGGCTGAGTCACAGAAGCGCTTGGATTGTTTTCTTTTCTTCCTTGCTTTTCCTGTATTTTTTTTTAATGTTTATTTTTTTCCCCCTTTTCTCGTGCTATCCCTCTCTCTTTCTCTCTGTTCCTCCTTTTTCTTTTCTTACTTCCTTATGCAATTGGTACTATATCCTCTTTATCTAAGAACATTAAAAGTACACGATTATTTTTCTTTTATTCTTTCATCTTAAAATGGAGATATTAGCAAATAGTGACAGAAAACCAAAACATAATGGCTTGGGAAAAAATAGATCTCAAATATTATAGAATAGTGTACTATATATACAGAAATGAACTCTAAATAGTTCATAGACCTAAAGGTAAAAGTATAAAACTTCTGATAAGAAATAAAGAAGAAAATCTGTGTGACCTTGGAGTAGGCAATTAAAAAAAATTTCCATTTTTAATTTAGATTCAGGGGTACACATGCAGATTTGTTACAAGAAAAAATATATAAAACATATAAGAAAAAAATGGTAAAAGAAACTTTATTTTTATTAAAATTTTTTGCTCTCTGAAAAATAACACTAACAAAATAAATTAAATGACATACTGGGAGAAAATCAAGAACACTCAGAATTATTTATATGACAAATAAATAAATTTTAAAATGGGCAAAACATTGTAATACTTTACTGAAGAAATACACAAAATGATTCTCAATATCATTACTCATTAGAGAAATAAAAATTGAAACTACAATGAGATATCACTATACATACCTGCTAAAATAGCTAAAACTTAAAAGATTGACTATATCAAGTGCTGGTTGGGATGTGAAGTAGCTAGAACTTCGACACATTGCTACAGAAATGCAAAATAATACTATCACTTTGGAAAACAGTTGGCAGTTGTTTTTTTTTTAATCAAGCTAAAAATACACTTACAATATGCTCCAGCAATTGTACTTTTATGTACTTACCCAAGATTAATAAAAATACATGCCCACACAAATACTTGCATGTGAATAATCATAGCAACTTTAATCATTATAGTTGAAAAATGTTATAATAAAAAGTTGCAAATAACCCAATTACCCAATAAGAGATGAATGGATAAACAAATTGTGGTATCTTCAAAAATGGAATGCTACTGAGGAAGAAAATAAGAAGAAACGATTAATATATATAACAATGCAGAGGAATTCCAAAAACGTGATACATAAAAGAAGGTGAACACAAAAGAATATATAATGTTTATGCCATCCGTGTAACATTCTAGAAAAGGCAAACAATGTTTAGTGACAGAAAGGTTGTCTGCAGTTGGAAGGAACAGTGTTGACTACAAAGGAGCACAGGAAACTATTTGGAGTGATAGAAATATTTCACTTTTTAACATTACAATGAGACTTCATAAGCATGTATCTTTGTAAAAACTCACTGAACTGTTTAAGTGTACAACGTTTATATAAGAATTATTTCCTAAGAATGCATGATAGTGATATTTTCCAGCTGAAAAAGTGATTGCGTTTTCATCATTATGAAAATTTCTACAGCATATCATTCAGATTCTCAATAAAATTTAGGTTGTTTTCATTACATATTATACACTCTATTTTTTAAGAGGAATGTGACGTACTTCATAAATGTAAACAGTGGTGCTCTCCTGACCTTCATTTTAGAGTCTCTGAGTTCTCAGACTTGGGTTTCAGCAGGTAACATATGGAAAGTGCGGTTTGTAAACATTTGGTTTATCTGCACTGGTCCCTAAAAGAATTAATTTCAAAGCACTTATCATCTTGAATAGGTGTGATATTCCTTACTATCAATAGCTTCTAGTTAGCATTTTAAAAACTTTCTAAACAGAATAAAGCAGATTCCTTTTTCTTTTTGTTTATGCTAATAGGTAAAGAAGAAAGATTTCTGATGCCTGGTATTTGGGACACTAGATAAAATATTTAACAGGAATAAAAGAAAGAGTTAAATAATTATTGCAGCACAGTAAAACTGTAATTGCAAAGGTGAAATCTATGTTGGATATTATTTATGAAATTTTAAGAAATCTAATTTGGTTTTTGAAGATCATAAAAATACAGATACACAATACTCAGTGAAGTAAAAAATGAAAAATCAACCACCAAATTATGACAATGCTCCAATTCCTTTTTAGGGTTCTACTGTTCAAAATTTCATTACAATCTTATTAAATCAAAACATTTTATTAAATTCTTTAAACATTCGATCTGATCAATTTTCAAACAGGAATTTTCAGGTAATATGAAAGGGTAAAATTTTACTTTTAAAAAATGTTGAATACTTCAGTATTCTTGATACAGAATTAACTTTATTTATTGAGACAGTATACTGATTATGTGCTGTGATTGTATAATGTGGAGTACAAAGATATTTGGGAAACTAAAAGAAACAACAATATGCACACACTTTCTCATTTTTTGTTGCATTTTAGGTTTTGGGGTACACGTGAAGAACATGCAAGATTGTTGCATAGGTACACACATGGCAGTGTGATTTGCTGCTTTCTTCCCCATCACCTATATCTGGCATTTCTCCCCATGCTAT
>CAUYLG010017369.1:0-31342 GCA_963573385.1 Cacajao melanocephalus
TAACAGAGACCAAGCCAGATGGTTGCAGGTCCTCCTTTCCCAGTCATGACAAGCTGCTCAATTCTTGTCCAGAGCAGGAAAGAGCCAGTACTCAGTAAAGTCTAATAAAGAATTTGAGGTTGCATTATAAGATCTCTCTTAGCAATTTAGATTTATCAACAGTTTTCGTCCAAAACTCATTTGCTTCTGATCTAAATTTTTTCATTTTGTAATTTGTGTGTGGTTTTAATAAACAATCTCAATCCCTGTGCAGAAATTAATCAACCCAGTGCAAAGAAAAATCCCTCAACCTGGAAGAGCTTCATCTTACTTTGGAAAGAGAAAACAGAGGTATTTCTGCTCCTCCTCCACCCAAGCGATGAAAAAACATCGCCCACAAAGTTCAAAATGTTACTCTGGCCTCGGAATGTACATAAAGGCTGCTTTCAATGGGCTGATTCCAATCACCTAGAAAGGGCAGCTGGAACCACTATGCAGGCAGCCTTCTTTGGAAATTTCTTAAAATCAACTCTTGAGAACCATCAGTAATTGTGTACAACAGCTCTACGATCCAAACAGCTTCTGTTCTTTCATCTGACGAGCAAGGCTCAGAGGAGGCATTTGAATTGTCAGGAGCAAGAGCAGCAGCTGTGCTCCCAGGAGGTAGGACTTCAATAACTCAGGGCTTGTCAATGATCCGGGCGTCCGGTTTCCCTTTTCCACAATGCCAACGATCCTCTCCGTACTTGGAGGATTTGATTTCGGAACAAAAGCGAGCCGCCTGTTCTCTAGGCAGACAAATCAATAATCCCCCAGAGGTTTCCACTGAGGTTCCTTGAAGGAGCCCAAACTGTCCACTGGCCTTGCTGACGGCAGCCATCTTGGCAATTATTGGCAGATTATGAATAACAAAGGACACTTCGTTTCTTTGTTGTTTCGCAAGGTTCTGGGAGTGTCCTAGAATGCCAAAGCCTGTGATATCTGTGGCTGCATGGGCATTAAATGCGTGCATTAAACCTGCAGCAGTTCTGTTGAGGGTAGCCATATTGAACATGCCTTCCTGAAACGCCAGCTCCACCTCTTCTCTGGAGACCACCATCTTTATTTTATTCCATCTTTCAGGATTATCCAGCCATTGGTGGGTATTGACAGCCACCTGGGTTCCTAACGGTTTGGTTAACACCGGCACATCCCCAAACACCCCGCTGTGGGGTATTACGAATTCATTCAGCTGGCATACCACAGTGGCAACTCCACCGATTATAATCCAAGGGTTGACCACCGTTTGCCCACCGGTCACTGCAGTCCCTCCTTCCTCAGCCGCATCCCGAAAGCCTTTGACCATGAGTGGCGTTACCTTTTCACGTTCCTCCTCACTCATACTCTGGCTGACGCTGAGTAACATCAACATGTCACACTCAGTAATGCCCACGACGTAGAGGTCACTCAGCACGTTGGCACAAGCTATGCGCCCCATCACGTAGGGATCTTCCACCAAGGGGTAAAAGAAGTCCGTGGTCTGCAGCAGTGACAGGTCCCCATGCCTCAGGGGGATGACGCAGGAGTCCATCACGATGCCCAGGGCTGGAAAAGCGGGGCTGGGGCCTGCTCCGGTTTCCTGGGACGCCTCTTCCCGACCGCCCACTAGGCCCTGGGCCCAGCTGGGGCCGCACGTCCGGCTGCGTCAGTCCCCCCAGGAGTTTGAGAAGCGTCTCCTGCGGGACCTTGCAGCCTCAGCGCTTCATGCAGGAGAAGCCCAGCAGCCGCCAGCTCGGGCTGAGGCCCAACGCCTGGGGCTCGGAGGGCCGGTAGTTGGAGAAACTCTGGCCCAGAGTCAAGCCCACCGCCGGGCCGAGGAGCCTTCCGCAGCTGCCATCGCCTCTCCGCAGGCGCCCGTCGCCGAGGCGCCATCGCGCACAGTCAGACTTACACCACACGCAGCCTTCCAGGTCTTCCTCTAACATCTTTACTTTTGAAAGAACTGTGAGTGATTTTTCACTACATTCCATCAGGGTCTTATGCTATAATTCTCAGATGTTATATGAGATATGTTATTGTGTGAAGCAATTCCATTTTGTAATCATCTATTATTTTCATTGTTTCTGTAGGAGAAAAACCTTCAACCAAATACATTCTAAACCTGCTTCAGTAGCAAGCAGTCTGTAAAGTAAATATTTTAACTGTTTGTTTATCTAAATCATGAAAATGCTATGTATTCTGATTGTAAGTTGTTGAACCAAAACAATTTTTTTGGTTCCAACTATATATAATTCAAGATTTATTGCAATTGTGAGTTTTAACAGTTAACAGTTTTTTCGAAACATCAGAACATAGATAGAGAAGATTCTTCACTGGCACTATACGCAATTTTTGTTGTTAAATAACCTCAGACTATACTAATAGAAACACCTGGAGTAGATGTTTTATCCTTGGTAGTTTATTTCATTCTCCTTCACCTTGTAATGATTCTCATGGTAGAGGGAGCAGGGGAAGGAGATATTTCTCAGAAGAACTAAGGCCTCCGAAAAAGAACCAGATATGGTTATAGAATAATTTGGGTACAAATTGGAAAACTAAAAATGCTAAAGATAATAACAAAATAGTTAAAAAATAATCAGGAAAGCCTGGAATTTTAAACTTAAATTCTCAAGTAGAGTTTTGAGTTGGGTTACTGCTATTTAATTACTTGCTGTTTAAAAGTTGAAAGATATCTGATTATCTCATTAAAAGTAAGATCTGAAGATTTTCTAATCACCTTTTTTTAGTAATTTTTTAGTGATGTATATTTCTTCAGAAAGTTATACTAAATTTCATTCTCTCTGGAGTAAAACATACAGTCAAGGGAAAATGGACAAAGCAAAAGTTATCTGTAAAGGTAGTGAATAGTATTTATGCTTAAAAATTATGAAAACAAACTATTTGCATTCCTGATTTTTATGAAATGACTTAATTTGCTAAATGTTCCACCCTTTCTTGCATTTAGCAGTTAGTCCTTCTTGCACTATTATTAATTCATCTTCCAGTAAAGGGCTGTTCTGAATGATGGAAACAATACTCATCTGAGAAGTAATAAGAGATATTATCTGTACACAATTACTTACAGAAGAAACTTAATGATTAGCTTGAACAATTAGAGGAAGGAATAAGTGAGTAAATGATGTTAGCTTTGGTTAACAAATTCAAACCCTGCATATCAGGACTGCTTGGCAAAACTCAAAGCCTCATTTAATACAAAATGTATGGACTTTAATTTTTTCTTGAAAATCATGCTGTATTCTACTTTCTTTTTCATTGTTTATTAATAGCTGGGATTTCCTGAACCTGTAGACCAGATCTCCTTATTATATTCTCTCACAGGACTCTGTGAAAGTTCACTGGAGCATTTATATGGTTATAGTTCTACATCATTCATTATTTGAAACCCAGCATGGAACAGTACCTAGAATATAGCAAGTACTCAATGATTACTTGAAAAAATAAATGAGTTAAGATTTACTGAGTTTAAGAAATTGGGCCAGGCACGGTGGCTCAAACCTGTAATCCCAGCTCTTTGGGAGGCAGAGGCAGGAGGATCACTTGAGGTCAGGAGTTTGAGACCAGCCTGGCCAACATGGTGAAACGCACTACTAAAAATACAAAAATTAGCCTGACTTGGTGGCACATGTCCATAATCCCAGCTACTCAGAGGCAGGAGATTCGCTTGAACCTGGGAGGCAGGGTTTGCAGTGAGCCAAGATTGTGCCATTGCACTCCAGCCTGGGCAACAGAGGAAGACTTTGTCTCAATGAAAAAAGAGCATGAGAGAAGTTTCTAGTGGAAACTGGAATGTTACGTTTCTTTATTTTTCTTTGTGTTTTCATTTTTGTTGTTGTTCTATTTCTTGATGAAGTGCTATTTATATGTGTAAGATCAGTTTGTGAAAAATAGTTGAGCTGCACTTTCTGTGTGTAGGTTAGACTTCAATTAAAAAAAAAAATTCTTACCATCCCCCCAATAAAAATCTGTTTTAGATCCCTTGCATAATTTCAGTAGTAACTAAACTTATCTTTCTTTTCTTTTTTTAAGAAGAGATAAGGTCTCACTATGTTGCCCAGGCTGCTCTAGAACTCCTAGGCTCAAATGATCCTCCTGCCTCAGCCTCATAAAGTGCTAGGATTACAGGTATGAGCCACCATGCCTGGCCTGAACTTGTATCTTCTACTTTACCAGATTTAGATTTTAGAGACTTACTATCTGCTGTGTGTAGCCTTTTAAAAATGTTTCGTTAAATTCTAGGTTGAAAGTTCTTTTCTTTAAGGATGTTGAATATTGGCCGTCACTCTCTTCTGGCTTGTAGGGTTTCTGCTGAGAGATCCACTGTGAGTCTAGTAGACTTCCCTTTGTGGGTAACCCGACCTTTCTCTCTGGCTGCCATTAGCATTTTTTCCTTCATTTCAACCCTAGTGAATCTAACGATTATGTGCCTTGGGGTTGCTCTTCTTGAGGAATATCTTTGTGGTGTTCTCTGTATTTCCTGGACTTGAATATTGGCCTGCCTTGCTAGGTTGGGGACATTCTCCTGGATAATGTCCTGAAGAGTGTTTTCCGGCTTGGATTCATTCTCTCTGTCACATTCAGGTACACTGACCAAATGTAGATTAGGTCTTTTCACATAATCTCATATTTCTTGGAGGTTTTGTTCATTTCTTTTCACTCTTTTTTCTCTAATCTTGCCTTCTCGTTTTATTTCATTGATTTGATCTTCAATCTCTGATATCCTTTTTTCTTCTTGGTCGATTCAGCTAGTGAAACTTGCATATGCTTCGCAAAGTTCTCGTGTTGTGTTTTTCAGCTCCATCAAGTCATTTATATTCTTCTCCAAGCTGTTTATTCTCGTTAGCATTTCGTCAGACCTTTTTTCAAGGTTCTTAGTTTCTTTGAATTGGATTAGAACGTGTTCTTTTAGCTCCGAGAGGTTTGTTATTACCCACCTTCTGAAGCCTGTTTCTGTCAATTCATCAGACTCATTCTCCATCCAGCTTTGTTCTCTTGCTGGTGAGGAGTTGTAATCCCTTGGAGGAGGGAATGCATTCTGGTTTTTGGTGTTTTCATCCTTTTTGCGCTGGTTTCTTCCCATCTTTGTGGATTTATCTACCTGTGGTCTTTGTAGTTGCTGACTTTAGGATGGGGTCTCTGAGTGGACATCGTTTTTGTTGATGATGAAGTTATTTCTTTCTGTTTTTTAGTTTTCCTTCTAACAGTCAGGCTCCTTTGCTGTAGGACTGCTGGAGGTCCTGGGATCACCTGCAGTGGCTGCAGAACAGTAAGGGTTGCTGCCAGTTTCTTCTTCTGTTATCTTTGTCCCAGAAGGATACCCGTCAGATATCAGCCCGAGCTCTCCTTTATGATGTGTCTCTTCGGATATACAGGGATTGGGGAGCTACTTGAGGAGACAGTCTGTCCCATATAGGAGCTCAAGTGCTGAGCTGTGAGCTCTGTTATTCTGTTCAGAGCTGCTGTGCAGGTACATTTAAGTCTGCTGCAGCAGAACTCATAAACCCCCTTTTCTTCCCAGGTGCTCTGTCCTGGTAAGGTGGGGCTTTATTTATAAGTTCTGATGTGCTGCTTTTTTCAGAGAAGCCCTGCCCAGCAAGGAGGTAGCCTAGTCACAGTCTGTCAGCAGAGATGTTACTGAGCTGCTGTGGGCTCTGCCCAGCTGCTGTGTGAACTTCCCTTGCAATTTTGTTTATAGAGATATAGTTAGAACTGCCTTGATAATGGTGGTCTGCCTCAGTAATGGCAGACTGCTTCTTAATGGCGGATTGCCTCAGTAGTTGTGGACTGCCTCGGTAATGGGAGATGCCCTTTCCCCCACAAAGCTAGACCATCCCGGGTCCAGCTGCATTTGCTGTGAAACTCTCAATCCAGAGCATTTCAGATTGCTCGTCTTTGTGAGTGTGGGCTCCGCTGAGCCACATCACTTGTTTCCCTGTTTCAGCCCCCTTTCTTTCAGTTGAATGGGTGGCTCTGTCTCCCAGGCTTTCCAGGCGCCAGTTGAAATGGCTGCCCAGATTTATGTGAGTTTTTGTGCAGAGACCCACTGTGCTGGCTGAAACAGCCATGCTGGAAACTCGTGGCACTTTTCAGCCCGGGAATCTCCTGGTCTGTGGGCCGTAATAACTCGTTTGGATATGCGGTGATCACTTACCCTCTGCATTGTTCTCGCTGGGAACTGCACCCCAGAGCTGTTCCTATTCAGACATCTTGGATTCCTTTTTTTTTTTTTTTAATTTTTTATTCTTTTGTAGAGATGGAGTCTTGCTTTGTTGCTCAGGCTGGTCTCAAACTGCTGGACTCAAGCAATTCTCCCATTTCAGCTTCCTAAATCACTGGGATTATAGACATGAGCTACTATGCCCACCTCTGTGGATGTTTTTGAATAATAAATGTAAAGAAACTCTAAATCAAGCATTATTTTTATATTCATGACATTGAGATTTGTATATAAAACAATTATAGATTATCATATAGATATTTGTTTCCCCTTATTTATCCTTAATTGGGGATCTCAGGTCATTATGATTCAAAATTCAAAACATGGGAAAAACAGACTTATCCTTAGAAGTTAAATTGATCTACATAATTGTAGACAAGTGAAGACTTCCCTCCTTACCCTCTGAGAGTTCAATGACTGAGCCTCTGAAGCGTACTAACAACAGACAGATTAATGAGAAAACGTATAGAAATTTATTACATATGTGGTGGCATCACAGGAAGAAGAGTACCTGAAAAACCAGGGAGATTTAGGAGCTTATATACCCTCTTCATAGGTGAGAAGGGAGCCAGGGATGTAGCCAATTTCGGGCAGAGTAAATGATTTTGGGAAAAGATGAATGGCCCTTAGAAGAATAGACGATCGTTTGTGACGTTTGTCTGAGTGTGGTGTGGACTTCTAGTCTCCTCTCTTGTGATTGAGATAACTTTCACTGGTTGATGAAACTCCTGTAGAGTTTCACTGATGGAAAATTTATGACAAATTGAGTTCCTTTGCAGGATCTATCTTTAGATAGATAGAGGGAGTTCAGAGAAAGCCTCTCTCTGCATTTGCTGTTTTTCAAGTATCCTCAGCTCAAAGTCATACCCCAAAGCACCATATTTTGGGTGGGCATTTCCTGAACCCCTTCATAAAGAACTGGAAAAAAATTGACAAAATAGAGAGCAGAGTTGCTGTGGAGTTAGATGCTAAGGGTGATCAGGCTGGGTTCACTTCACCCCACCCAGCCACCCTGATTAGAGGAATGTTTTTGTCTTCTCTCAATTTTCTGAGTCTTACTGTCAAGGATCAGCCTTCAGAAATATTTCTCCAAAGGAAAATGAAATTCACAGGTCATATTTAAACTTCCATTTAACTCTAACCTTTAGCAAGAGACGCAGAAAAAGCTGATAATTCAGCTTAAGTCCTTGTAAAATAACCTTGTATACTGAAGAGTAGCAGGATATACCACCTCAAAATATGCCAGCTTGGCATAAGGATTATATTGAAAGGTGTAGCAAAAATAGTGATTGATTATATAGGCTCTTTTGAAGTCTGCTTTGCTGGAAGTTTTAATAACGAATCTCAGATTGGAGTTTTAACAATGGTTGAGTATAGGAAGCCACACCAAGAACTCACCAACAGATGTCTCCTCTCAGGGTTCCCCAAATATTCTGAGGTTCCTGGGCCTGCCAGAAAGTGATTTTTCTCCCCAGTAAGGTTAGAAACTCCATAGGCAAGGTACAAAGCCAGTTTTTATTTAAAGGAGCTTTACTGGCTCCATAAAGTCAACCTTCGTTCCTTAAAACTGTTTGTCATATCTATTTTTAAGCATATCATTCACAAATGTGACATCTGAGTCAAAGCCTTGGTAATACAGCTATTTCCACTTGTGCTTTATTGCAAGGAGAAAAGGTTCTTAGTAAACTTATGTGAATAACTATATTATCACAAAATAAGAATATTTGATAAGAGATTCTAATTCTGGAGGGATCAGGTATGGAGCAAAAGATAAATGTTTTTTTTTTTCATTTAAAAATGTATAACCTACCATATTGCAGTAAGTTATAGATGATTGAACAAAATAAGAGAAAATGGTTTCCTTAAATCTGGAAAATGGCCAGGTGTGGCGGCTCACACCTGTAATCCTAGTACTATGGGAGACTGAGGTGGGAGGATCACGTGAGGCCAGGAATGGAAAACCACCCTGTGTAACAAAGTGAAAACTTGTCACTACAAAAGATTAAAATACTAGCCAGGCACATGCCTATAGTCCTATCTCCTCGGAAGGCTGAGTGGGGAGGATAGCTTGATCCCAGGAGGGCCAAGTGAGCAGTGCTTGATCTACAGTGAGCAGTGATTGATCCACACTGCACTTCAGCCTGGGTGACAGAGGAAGTCCCTGTCAAAAAAAAAAAAAAAAAAAAGTCTGGAAAATAAAACGTTAAAGAACCAGAAATATTTCAAACAAAATATCGTAGATATTTTAATCATCCTTATCAGTTCATTTAGTCCCATGTAACTAATTCATTTTTTCTGAGACAGAGTCTTGCTCTGTTGCTCAGGCTGGAGTGCAGTGGTACAATCACAGCTCCCAAGTAGCTAGGATTACGGGTGCCCATCACCATGCCTGGCTAATTTTTGTATTATTAGTAGAGGTGGGGTTTCACCGTGTGGGCCAGGCTGGTCTCAAACTCCTGGCCTCAAGTGATCCACCCACCTGGGCCCCCCAAAGTCCTGGAATTATAGGTGTGAGTCAATGCCTCCAGCCCTCATGTAACTAATTATTATTTTACTTGATCTTGGTTTAACAGTCTTATAAATCAATCGATTTTTTTTATTATTGTTTTGAAAATTCTTACCTAGCCCAGTGGCATGACCTTAAAGTTTTCAGAAATCTGTGCTTATCAGAAATGTTTCCATGAATCCTTTGAAAAGAAAATACTTTCAAATTTCATAGGTGCTTGCTAAAGCTTTCAGGAAGGCATCATAGTAAAACAAATTAACTGCAGAAGACAAAAGACTTAAAATGTTGATGCTTTAAGACCTAATGAGAATTCATTATAATGCAAAGGATATTTGGTTATTTTTGTGATGTATCATTTTCAGATAACTAGAATTATGAATTATACTAGGACATATCAAATTTCCAGGAATTTTATACATTTTTGGAAGACATATTACTAATATATATCTACATAAATACAGCATAAAGGAGGTTAAGTGTTGAGAACAAATCTTGATGTGTGTGATGGATTATATATTGTTTACTGAGAAACAGATGGCAAGGAACACCGAGTTGTCCCCAGGTGGAAAACTGCTCAGGGCATTAAACAATAGGTACCAGTCATGCACTAGTTAAACCAGTTCTTAAAACACAGGATACATGACCCTGCCCCCATCCTCCCTCATAAAGAATGCTTTCTAGCTTATTTTTAATTAGTAGTGAACAGGCACTAGCTGCCTGCCTAGTTTATCTTTATGAAAAAACATAAACACCCGATCATTAAAAATAATCACTTGTTCACAAAGTATAAATATGTGGATCAGAGTCTGCTCTGGGCTTTCAGCTGGGAATGCTGTCAGCCCCCTGATGTCCCACTCTGATTCCCACTTTTGTTCTCTATCTTTGTGTCTGTTTCTTAATTCCTTCAGCACCACCTGGGTTGGGGTCTCCATGACTGAGCTGGTCTTGGCAGTTAAGCATTACTTCTTATTTGACAATGCTTCCCATTCGCTTAAACTTATCAAATAAGCTTGATTAACTGAAGATCTTTCTTTTAGGGCCAGACGCTATGGCTCATGCCTGTAATCCCAGCAGTTTGGGAGGCCAAGGTGGGCAGATCACTAGGTCAGGAGTTCAAGATCATCCTGGCCAATATGGTGAAACCCTGTCTCCACTAAAAATACAAAAATCAACTGAGTGTGTGGCATGCACCTATAGTCCCAGCTACTCAGGAGGCTGAGACAGAAGAATCACTTGAACCCAGTAGGCAGAGGTTGCAGTGAGCCAAGATTGTGCCACTGTACTCCCGCCTGGGCTACAGAGCGAGACTGTGTCTCAAAAAAGAAAAGAAAAAAGATATTTCTTTTAATAAGGAAAGGACAAGCCTGGGCAACAAAGTGAGATCTCATGTCTACAAAAAAATTTTTTTTAATTAGCGAGGCATGGTAGTATGCACCTGTTGTCCCTAAGTGCTTGGGAGGCTGAGGCAGGAAGATAACTTGAACCTACAAGTTTGAAGCTGCAGTGAGCTGTGATCACGCCACTGCAAAATGAGATCCTGTTTCACCAAAAAAAAAAAAAAAAAAGGCTGGGCACAGTGGTTCATGCCTGTAATCCCAGCGCTTTGGGAGGCCAAAGTGGGAGGATCGCTTGAGCTCAGGAGTTTGAGACCAGCATGGGCAACATAGTGAAACCTTATCTCTGCAGAAAATTTCAAAAATAATAATAATAAAGAAAAAACATTTTTTAAGCACAAATTTTTCTGAGATTTTTCCAGGGGCCCTCAAAATCCCAGTTATTAACAGTTTGAGGTCAAAATATTTCATTTAGATTTTGATTTTGGGAAGTTTCTAAAAAATGTCACAATGTTTAAAGACATTTAAAATAGAATCACAGGTCACTGTGAAACAGTACTTAGTTATCATTTAACCAAAGTGGCAATTGAAAGACTTCAAAGACAAAATACAGAAAACTGTAGCTGTAGAAAACACCTTACCTCTCTTAATAGAGAATGCTCAGTTTTCTTGAGTAATCCAAGATCAGATAAAGACAACATGAAACACAGAAAATCACTTTGATAATGGCTGGGCGAGTTGGCTCATGCCTGTAATTCCAGCATTTTGGGAGACTCAGGGGGCAGATCACCTGAGGTCAAGAGTTCAAGATGAGCCTGGCCAATGTGTTTAAACCTTGTCTCTACTAAAAATAGTTGGGCATGGTGGCATGCACCTGTAATCCCAGCTACTCTGGAGGCTGAGGCAGGAGAATTGCTTGAACCTCTGGGAGGTGGAGGTTCAAGCAATTCTCTGACGTGCTGTTGCTGTGAGCCGACAGCACGTCACTGCACTGGGCAACAAAGTGAGACTTTGTCTCAAAAAAAAAAAAGAAAAGAAAAGAAAAGAAAATTACTCTGTTAAGGCAAAAAAAAAATCTTTGCTTTCTATGAATATAATTAAAAAGGTAAAGAAAACTTTAACAATATTTTATCAAGACTAGACCAGGCCAGGCGCGGTGGCTCACGCCTATAATCCCAGCACTTTGGGAGGCCGAGGCGGGTGGATCAAGGTCAAGAGATTGAGACCATCCTGGTCAACATGGTGAAACCCCGTCTCTACTAAAAATACAAAAATTAGCTGGGCATGGTGGTGCAGCCTGTAATCCCAGCTACTCGGCAGGCTGAGGCAGGACAATTGCTTGAACCCAGGAGATGGAGGTGGCGGTGAGCCGAGATCGCGCCATTGCACTCCAGCCTAGGTAACAAGAGCAAAACTCTGTCTCAAAAAAACCAAAAACACACAAAAAACACCAATACTCCAAGAAATTGTTGCCATTTTAACAGAGAGATCAATTTTTAGTTTTACATTAGTGTATGGTATTTTGATATTGAGTCATTTCAGACCCTTATAATAAATTCATTCAATGTTAGCCAACTTGACCACACAACATTCTCTCTTCCCAACTTTCTATATCAATTTTTTGTCCTTTATTCTCCTTTTACATTCTGAAAATTTTAAATAATCTCCAAGCTAGAAAAATATTCTTTCTTCAATAAACACACATTTTCATATCCCATACCTTTTCTTGCCAAAAATACATCCTACTTTTCTTGTATGCAGAGTTGTTTTCCCTATTGTCTCTAGTAGTTTTAATTACATATATTAATTAGAATTTTTTTCTTTTTTCTTTTTTTTTTTTTTTTGAGACAAGGTCTCACTCTGTCACCCAGGCTGGAGTACAGTGGTGCCATCATGGTTCACTACAGCCTAGAGCTCCCAGGCTCAAGCCATCTTCCCGCCTCAGCCTGCTGAGTAGCTGGGGTGACAAGTGCATGCCATCAAGCCTGGCTAATATTTTTTTAAAATTTGGTAGATACAGGGTACCACTATATTGCCTAATTAAAATTCTTAACCCTTAGTAAACCTAATTTCTAGTGAAAACTAAGAAGTAAGCAGTTGTGAACTGTTTGGCACATACTGTACAACACTCTGTAGACTGGCAAATTTATGAATATATAATTTCATAATTTCTAAAAACATATGATTTGCCATAGCACTGTTTCTAAATGTTGCACAGGACATATTTACTAACAGATCCCATTTCTGTAATAAGAAGCCAAAAGTTCATAAATTTAAACCTATGTTTGGCAATTGATATTTTAGTATTTTATCTTATTTGTAAATGGTCTAGATACTCAATGAATATCCACAATTTAACTTAACAAAACTCTAAGGGTATATGTTACCAAAGAAATCTGGGAAGCTGTTTTTCAGTAGACATATTATAAAACATAGTTATTGTTTAGAAGTTTATTTCTAAATGTATCCCACTTACATGTATTTAAGTGACTGTTTTTAACAATTACATTTGGATTATTCATGAAAATTTCATGCAACAGTAGACAAATCTCAAGTTATTTTCTAGCCACAATCTCAAGTTATTTTCCTGTTAACTGTTTTTATATCACACATGTTTTCATATTAAGCAAGCATCACAAAAGCAAAAATCAACCTGGCCAATCTATTGAGACCTTGTATCTATAAAAATAAAAGATTAGCCAGGCATGGTGGCACGTGCCTGTAGTTCCAGCTACTTGGGAGGCTGCAGTGGGAGGATCGCTTGAGCCCAGGAATAAGAGGCTTCAGTGAGCCGAGATTGAACCTCTGCACTCTAGCCTGGGTGACAGAGGGAAACCTTGTCTCAAAAAAAAAAAAAAAAAAGCAAAAACCTAAAAGTTAATTCAGGCGGTTTTGTTTTAATGCTATGCTTGATATACATGAAGTGATAGGTAGTACATTTTTACTTGTACTTTTGTGCTTAAATTCAATTTAGTGATTTTTATAATTTTAAATATTTAATATAGAAAATATAAGCTCAGGCCAGGCCCAGTGGCTCACATGTGTAATGCCAATTATGAGGCTGAGGTAGAAAGGAGAGTAAATAATATGAACAATTAATGGAGTAAGATTCCTGTGGATGAGGATGTAGAAGGGGGTAGGATCATAATCACAGGACCAGCCAAACTGATAACAAAACGCCGAGTTACCTTTTAGGTATAACAAAATCAAAACCTGCAAGTCGTGCTTCCCAGGCATACACAATAGAAAAAGCTTTGACCTCTAACAACATCTGGAACCAACAATTCCTCCCCTCAGAACATGTCTGCAATCTGAAGGGTTTTCAGAAGTGAGGGGTCTGCTGGCCTGGAAGATCCGGGACTAAAATCTGCCTCAACATGCCTTACTGTAAATGGTCAAATTTGAAGCCCCCCTAGTCGAATCCTGCCAAGCCAACATTTGTAAATCCTTTCCCCTGCCCTCTGATCTCATAAACCTTTCCCCAGACTCCAAAGTCGGGGACAGATTTGAGCCTGTCTTTTGGCTACCAGTTCTGCAATAAAGCCTTTCTTTTCTCAGAAGCTGGTGCCATAGTTATCAGCTTCTGTGAGCATCAAGCAGTGAGCCCATTTGCTGAATAATAGATCATAGCATATAGAGGTAATAACCACTGAGAAAGGAGATAAAGTACAGAGCAGTGAGGATGCACAATGCATGAGTGAACGAAGGGTGTTGTTTTAAGCTGCTGCATCCACAAATGCATTCACAGTCACACAGGGTGAAAGCAGGGTGTTGGTCAGGCTGTGGTTCTCAAATCGGACTTGAGGAAATTTTCCAAACCCATTCAGGTTGTTAGCAAAATTCGGTTCCTAGTAGCTTAAAGGGCCAAGGCCCCCGGTCCCTGGCTGGGGCAATCAAGTGGGGGGCCACTCTCAGCTCCTAGGCCTTCCGCAGTTTCTTCCTATATGACCCCATAGACAATTTACAACATAGATGTTTGCTTTCTTTCAGGCCACCCAGAGCACATCTCTCTGATCTCTTCTTCTGTGACTAGCCAGGGAAAGGTCTCTGTTTTTAAAGGGCTCACTTGATTAGATTAGGCCCAGCAAGGACATTTTCATATTATTTTGTTGGGTTTTTTTGTTTGCTGTTTTTTGAGACAATGTAATGCTATATTGCTCAGGCTGTTCTCACATTCCTGGGCTCAAGGGATCCTCCTGCCTCAGCCTCCCAAGCAGCTGGGATGACAGTTGTACTACACCACCATGCCTGACTATAAAAGATGGAATCAGTGTTACTGATTTCTCCTCACTGTCTTAAAGTCAACGGATAGGGACCTTAACCACATCTGCAAAATCCCTTTTGCTGTTGTGCAAAACAAAAATTGGACCTTAACCACATCTGCAAAATCCCTTTTGCTGTTGTGCAAAACAAAAATTGGACAAGGATATTAATTTTAATATTATTCAGGCTATTGCAATAAGTAGAGCACCCTCAATCCAAAGATCAGAGTATCTCAGCAGGTGATTTTGCATTAGAGTTTCAGAGAGAATAGTAATCAAATTTCAGGTGACGTGATTTACAGTGGAGTGTTTTTGCAAGCAGGGGTATTATCAGTTGGTTAGCTCAACAGAAAATGTTTTTCTCTGTGATTGCTAGTTTTTCCAGGGACAAACAATTCTAACTTCAGTAATCATGAGTCAAGGAACAAGAAGTTGAAGGTCTGTGTTTGGCCTTGTTAGGAAATTCATGCAAAAGGGAAAATGTCTGTGTTTGTCCCTGACACAGGTAAATGGTGGAGTTATCCTCAACTGTTATGGGAGTTGTGAGAAAGAGTGGAAAGTGATTCCTATCTAAGTCATATGAAGAAAAGTGGTTACTTGCAGTAAGTTCTTTCCTGGAACACAAAGGTTGGAGGGAATTCTTAACTGTTGCTGTTCTCCAAGAGCACACGACTCAGGTAAAGTTTAACATGTTCAGCCTTTTGTACAATACTGAACAACTCAAGTGAGAATAAACCTGGGTGGGACCACACAGGGTCTAAGAAACAGTCTCTTGAGAACTCTTGCTGGTGCTGTCCTGTAAAAATCAATCAAATTACCTATTCAGAGGTGGTTAAAAAAATCAGCTGTTTCAAAGTCCTGGACATCAACCGTCTTAATAAGAGGATGCCTAAAGGCTGGGCGCGGTGGCTCATGCCTGTAATCCTAGCACTTTGGGAGGCTGAGGTGGGTGGATCACCTGAGGTCAGGAGTTCAAGACCAGCCTAGCCATCAGGGTGAAACCACATCTTATTTAAAAAAATTAAAAAAATAATTAAAAAAAAAAGAGGATGCCTAAAATGAAAAAGAGAAATATTAATAGGAAAAGCTGTATGAAAGTAATTGCCTCAGAAGTTGAACCTGAGGGTAACCAATTCAGTGGATTCCAAGAGGTTGGTAAAACTCATTGATTTTCTTGAGGCTAAAATGTTGATGCTCTTGGTGATGTCCACAGTCTTAGCTACCTTTCATGTAAAGACATGCATAACCAGTATTTTGCCAAACTTCTTTACTGGCCTTAACAGTCACTTGTTCAGAAAGAAATCCATACTGGCCGGGTGAGGTGGCCTACACCTGTAATCCCAGCACTTTGGGAGGCCAAGGTGGGAGGATCACCTGAGGTCAGAAGTTTGAGACTAGCCTGACCAACATGGAGAAACCCCACCTCTACTAAAAAGTACAAAATTAGCAGGGTGTGGTGGGGCATGCCTATAATCCCAGCTACTTGGGAGACTGACGCAGGAGAATCACTTGAACCCGAGAGGTGGAGGTTGTGGTGAGCCAAGATCACGCCATTGCACTCCAGTCTGGGCAACAAGAGCGAAACTCAGTCTCAAAAAAAAGAAAGAAAGAAAGAAATTCATACATGGTCTACTATAGTGATGAGTCATTGAATCCTTCAAGATTTATAGGAAGCCATTGGTCTTTAGCTCACACAACTTCTTAAAATTCCAAAGAAAAAGACCAAACAGGGCCTGAAAATGATCTAACTGGTCAAGTTTTAGTTTTTGGTGATGCTGAGTCACACAGAAGGGAGAAAATTTGGAAAACTTTGTTTAGAGGGTTGTAGGCAGATATTGAAGAACACTGGAAGAATTGAGCGTTGGGTAATTGCTGATAATTTGTGCAAGATAACAAGATCCTGTCCAAATTACAGGTATGTACCCAAACTGGTTTTTCCACAAAAAGTATATGAAGTATGGGAGAAGGAAGGAAGTTAAATCTCTACCAGAGAAGACAGAGTTTGCATATCCATCAGTTACCTACAATTTACAAGAAGTGCAAATAACTCAAAGGCAAAGAACAGGGCTAGAGTCTGATAATACTTTTGCAACTCAGGACTAGAGTCATGGGCTATAGTGCTATAGTTTTCCATTGTAACAGAAAATATCTCCCCAGTCACTCCCCTTTTAATCAAAGACTATCTTGAAGATTATCCTTGAACACAAAATAAAGATAGTCTCATTAGATTTGACCTGATCATTTACATAGGTGCTACAAAAACTGTAATATACCAGAGTCCTTCTTAAATTTGCTTTGCTGAAAGTTTAATAAGATATGTCACATTAAACTTTTAAACACTTTTTGAGCTAGAAAACTAAGCCAAGAACTCACCATCCAATTTTACCTATAATACCTAAAAATTTGGGTGAATTCTTCACTTCTCAAAGTCCATAAAATATCCTAATGCTCCCAGTCCTGCCAGGAAATGACAAGCTTTACTCACTCTGTAAGACAGATAAGAGTCTAATTTTCCTAGGTATGCTTTGTAAGCATTAGTTTCGTAAAATTAACCGTAGTTCGTTAAAAGTGCCAGGTCATATCTGATTTAGTGATCATTCTCAAATATGACATTTCGAGGAAGGCATTTGTTGCATAACCAATGTTTGCAATTAAATACTGTTAACAAGGAAGATGGACTCAATGAAATTGTACAGATAACTACATTGCAATGAAAATAAAAATAGTAAGGCCAGATGCGGTGGCTCACACCTGTAATCCCAGCACTTTGGGAGGCTGAGGTGGGCAGATCACTTGAGACCAGAGTTCAAGACCAACCTGGCCAACATCTCTACTAAAAATAAAAAATTAGCCAGGTATGGTGGCACATACCTGTAATCCCAGCTACTTGGGAGGCTGAGGCATGAGAATCACTTGAACCCGGGAGGTAAAGGTTGCAGTGAGCTGAGGTGGTGCCACCACACTCTAGCCTGGGTGAGAAAGTGAGGCTCTGTCTCCAAAAAAGAAAAAAAAAATCAATGAGAGTTTCAAAATTCTGGAGAAGTCAGGCAAAGAGAAAAACGTAAATATTTCATTTCTATTTACAGAAGCATAATTTAATCAATTATTATGAGTGACCGCTTACGAGGAAAGAGAAAGTTGTTCCTTATGTTCAGAAAATATAACATTAAACATCAACAATATTCCAAATGAAAGCCACAGTTATGCATCAGCTTATCTAGTCCTATGTAAGTAATTCTTGTTCCACTCAATCTTGAGTTGGCAGTCTCAGAAATCTATCTGCTTCTGAACTACAGTTCTAGAAATTCTGACTCAGTCCACTGGTATAAATTCAAAATTGTTTCTGTAATGCCATCAGAACAGCCTGTGCCCAAGAGTACCTGGATTCAGGGCTCCTTTTTCACAGGGCTCTGAAACAATCCATCTTTGTTGACTCACTCTGGGCATGGCTGATTGCAAGTGCTTCACAGAAGCATCAGAGTAAAACAAAAAACTGTCTACAGATGACAAAAGACCTTTCCTTTTTCCCCCTTCCATTCTCATCCCTTCCCTTCCCCTCCGCTCCCCTTCTGCCCTCCCCTTCTCTTCCTTTCCTTTCTTCCATAGGGTCTTATTCTGTCACCCAGGCTGGAGTGCAGTGGCACAGTCTCAGCTCACTGCAACCTCCACCTCCTGAGCTCAAGTGATCCTCCTAACTCAGCCTTCAGAGTAGCTGGGACTACTGGTGCATGCCACTAAGCCAGCTAATTTTTATTTTTTGTAGAGATGAGGTCTCGCCATTTTTCCCAGGCTGGTCTTGAACTCCTGGGCTCAAATGATCCACCCACCTTGGCCTTCAAAAGTGCTGGGATTACAGGTGTAAGCCACTGTGCCCAGCTGATGACAAAAGGCTAGTAATAGTTAAGTTATTACTAACAACTTTCCAAAGTAAAAGATCTGATGAGAGTTTATTGTAAGAATAATGCAACTGGCAAAAACATGTTTCCATGGCATGTAAAATGAAATGTTAACCCAAAAATGTTTTAGACAAAATATCTATAAACATAGTGATTAATCCTATTTTCAAAGAAGAGTAGATAATACATCTACATTTTGAAAATAAGCAAATGTAATCTTTACATAGGAATAAATATAATAATCCTGAGACACAACATACCACGGATATACTAAATATATAGTTAGACTACACCAAGAATATATCAAGTTTATCAAGAGACTCAGAAAATCTCAAGTAGATCCTAAACATCTGAATTTGATAAATCTTTATAGGTTAATGATATGAATCCCCAGTTGAAAACCTCTAGACAAGAGGATGCTAGACCCAAATTAAAGTTGCAACTAACTTAACATTTAAAAAAAATAACTCAAATTATGACCAGTGTTATTATACATTTTGTTGTCTAATATCTTGGCAGAACAGCACTGATACTTGATAAGTGGAAATATAAAATGGATGGTGAGGACATTAGCAAATCTCTATGAACTTCTTATATAGCACACAATTTCTGAAGTATTTATGTTAAATAGCATTTTACTCATACAAATTTATCACCTCTTCTGATTTCATAACTTTTCCCAAGGAACTCATCAATAGTAACAAATTAAATAAACCTAGTTATTTCTAGCACCTCCCTTTTTATGAGATGAAAAACAAATTCCTTGTGATTTTTCAGAGGCCTCTGGAAAATCAGTTTTAGGTGCAAAATATATCATTTAGGACTTTATGTTGGAAAGGCAAAATATCAAAAGTTGTCAAGAGATTTGAACAGTTGATTAAATAGGATCATGGGTTACTGGGAAATAACACTTGGCTACCTATTTAACCAAATGACAGCAAAATGACATTAAAGAATTTTAAAGGTGGGGCACAGTGGCTCACACCTGTAATCCCTACACTTTGGGAGGCTGAGGCAAAAGGATCACTTGAGGCCAGGAGTTTGAGACCAGCCTGGGCAATATAGCAAGCCTCACCTCTACAAAAATTTTTAAAAAATTAGATGGACTTGGTTGTGCACACTTGCAGTCCTAGCTAATTGAGATGCTGAGGCAGGAGGATGGCTTAAAGCCCAGGAATCTGAGGTTACAGTGAACTATGATTGCATCACTGCACTCTGGTCTGGGCAACAGAAAGACCCTGTCTCTAAAAAGACAAAATAAAATAGGCCAATACAGTGGTTTATGCCCGTAATCCCAGGACATTGGAAGGCCAAGGCGGGCGGATTATGAGATCAGGAGATCAAGACCATCCTGACCAACATGGTGAAACTCTATCTCTACTGAAAAAATTAAAATAGAAATAAATAGCTGGGTATGGTGGCAGATACCTGTAATCCCAGCTACTTGGGAGGCTGAAGCATGAGAATCACTTGAACCTGGGAGGCGGAGGTTGCAGTGAGCTGAGATTGCACCACTACACTCGAGCCTGGTGACAGAGTGAGACTCTGTCTGAAAAATAAAATAAAAATTTAAAGTATACATAGATGATAACACAATTGAAAAGGACCTTGGTTCTTCTTTCATAAGTGTGCAGACTTGGTTCTCTTAAATAATTAAGGATATGATAAACTCAACATAAAGCACAGGAAATTATTTTGATAAAACACAGATTCTTTGTTCTATAGATTACTCACAAGGTAAGAAAAATCTCTTACAACTGAGACAGGGTAGGGACCTCCTTTAGGGCCTGGCTGCCCACTGTCCCCCTTCCCCCAGGCATAGAAATATAAAAAAATCTTGAGCTACTTCAAGGGAAATCCTGGGCACCCTGCTAGCCTTGAGAAGTAAATGAGTAACTGATAAGCAAGAAGGTAATAGCTTTAAACAATAGCCAAGGAAGTTAGAGCCACAAGATGTTTGGTTCCCTACAGAAACTAAAGATAATATATTAACATATGTTCTTCAGTTGTTTTTCAGAAAACTGAACCCCCACGAAATAGAAGGTCCATCCTGCTGCATGCAGAACTCAGATAAGAGGGAACTGAGGACAGAACTCTGACCACTGTTCTTTGTTCTAAATTCTTCCTGAGGGGCCTAGAGAGTCACACTCACAGGCCAGACTGTAACATTCTTTTCTGCTGACCCCAAGTTTTTAGACAAATCTTTGCTTCCTTAACAAATTGCATATCAAATAATCTTGGAAACCACCTGTATTAGTCCATTCTCTCGCTGCTATAAAGAATTGCCCGAGACTGGGTAATTTGTAAAGGAAAGAGGTTTAATTGATTTACAGTTCCACAGGGCTGGGGAGGCCTCAGAAACTTACAGTTATGGTGGAATGGAGCGCAAACACATCCTTCTTCACATGGTGGCAGGAAAATGAAGTGCTGAGCAAAGTGGGAAAAGCCCCTTATAAAACCATCAGATCGGCCATGCATGGTTGCTCAGGCCTGAAATCCCAACATTTTGGGAGGCTGAGGCGGGTGGATCGCCTGAGGTCAGCAGTTCAAGATTAGCCTGGCCAACATGGCAAAACCCCATCTCTACTAAAAATACGAAAAATTAGCTGGGCATGGTGTTGTACACCTGTAATCCCAGCTACTAGGGAGAATGAGGCAGGAGAGTCACTTGAATCTGGGAGGCAGAGATTGTAGTGAGCCAAGATCACACCATTGTACTCCAGCACCTGAGTGACGAGAGTGAAACATCAACTCCAGAAAAAAAAAAATTAAATCTCATGAAAACTAACTCACTATCATGAGAACAGCATGAGGGGACCACCCCATGATCTAATCACGTCCCACAAGATCCCTCCCACAACACAGAGGGATTAGAATTCAAGATGAGATCTGGGTGGGGACACAGAGCCAGACCATATCACCACCTATGACCTGTAAGCCCATACTTCAATGTATCTTACCTTTTAAGGCTAAACCAATGTATAACCTCCACACATTAGTATACAATTTTGCATGTAACTTCTGCTTTTCTGAAACTTACCCCCTTTCTTTAAAAACCCCTTTGAAAACCCTTGGGTTTCGGCCAGTAAAACAGTTAGGTCTTAAGTGTCAGCCGCTCAATTCTCCTTACTTGGTGCCCTGAAAATAAACAACCTCCTTTTTCTCACCGTAAACCTTGGTGTAGACTGGCTTTCCTGTACCAGATGAGTGGATCCAGGTTTGGTTTGGCTTTACAAACATTTTACTAACACAGCCAAGTAATCTAAGAAGACTTCGTAATTTTTTTTTTTTTTTTTGAGACAGAGTCTCGCTCTGTTGTCCAGGCGAGAGTGCAGTGGAACGATCCCGGCTCACTGAAACCTCTGTCTCCCAGCTTTAAGCAATTCTCCTGCCTCAGCCTCTGGAGTAGCTGGGATTACAGACTCACGCTGCTACACCTGGCTAATTTTTTGTATTTTAGTAGAGACAAGGTTTCACCATGTTGCCCAGGCTGGTCTTGAACTCCTGAGCTCAGGCAATCCACCCACCTCGGCCTCCCAAAGTGTTAGGATTACAGGCATTAGCCACTGCGCCTGGCCAACTTTGTAATTTTAACAGAAAGAAAACCAAATTCAAGTTTTATGTAAGTATTATATTTTATGCTAAGCCTTTTTCAAACAATCTTATAAGTAAAATTATCAAATTTAGCCAGCTTTGACCACCACAAATTTCCATTCTGTGAATCTTCTACGACTTTCTATATCCATTCAGATTTTTTCCTATACTTTACTCCTTCTCATTCTGAAACAAAGTCATTTTACTTCAACTCAAAACTACTTTTTTTCTTAACAAAAATCCATTTCCATATACTTTGCATAGAAAGTTGTTTTTTTCTCTGCCTCTATTTGCTCCTAGTAGAGTCTCATTTACTTGTAACCACAGGACTTATATTTTACACAGAAAACTAGACTGTAAATAATTGCAGTCATTTTTGTAACACACCAGCATTTTTAGCAGACCAGCAAAGCTTATGATTACACATCTTATAATTTTATAGTGATACACATCCCTAACTCACAAAAATGAGTATATTTATTAACAGTTCCAAGTATGGAGCCTCTCTGTATTATATCAAAATAAGAGGCAAAAAAATGTTAAACATATATAACCACAGCCATAGAAAAGAACATAATCATGTCCTTTGCAGGAACATGGATGCAGCTGAGGCCAATATCCTAAGCAAATTTTGCAGGAATAGGAAACCAAATACCACACATTCTCACTTATAATTCAGAGCTAAGCATTGGGTAGCTGTGGACATAAAGACAGGAATAATAGACACTGGGACTACTAGGAGGGAGATAGAGGGAGGAGGGGAAGGGCTGAAAACTACCTATGAGGTCCTATGCTCCCCACCTGGGTGATGGGATCATTCATACCCCAAACCTCAATGTCCCACAATATATCCATTTAACAAACCTGCACATGTACACCCTGAATCTAAAATAACAGTTGAAGTGATATGAACTTAAACTTTGAAGTTAATGTTTCAGTAGCTTATCTTAGAAATGGTTTTGGCTGGGCATGGTGGCTCATGCCTGTAATCCCGCACTTTAGGAGGCGAGGCAGGAGGATTGCCTGAGGTCAGGAGTTCAAGACCATCCTGGCTAACATGGTGAAACCCTGTCTCTACTGAAAATACAAAAATATTAGCTGGGTGTGGTACACTCGCCTGTGGTCCCAGCCATGGAGAAGGCCGAGGCAGAAGAATCACTTGAACCCAGGAGATGGTGGTTGCAGTGAGCCAAGATGGCATCACTGCACTCCAGCCCGGGTTACAAGTGTGAAACTCCATCTAAAAAAGAAAGAGATCTTGATATTTTATGAATATCCATTAACTAACTCAATTTAACACCAATTCAAGATTTTTAGTTACCAAAAGATCTTAGAAACTATTTCCAAGCTGATATACTACAAAATATAATTACTGCTGAAATAAGGTTTGCCAGAATAATGATTTAATTTGATCGATCACAAATTTACATTTTTCATAACCTTAAACATCTAGTAAATTATAATGCTAGCTTTTTTTTTTAGTCTTTTTAAAATCCAGATCCTGCACAAGGTGCTAGCTTATTTGATCTCTAAACCTGTATAGGTTTAGGAAAAGCAAAGCATATCCAATTAGAATAAAAATGTATGCCTATATTATGCTTAATATAGATAACTCAGAAGACACGCTGTTTTTTTTTTTCTTTTTTTTTTTGGCAAGCTGTTTTTATTAAACCCTCAATATTAAACTTGCCTTATTTGCCAAAGATTCACATAAATAATATGAACTTAAATTCTTAAACCATTTAAATTAGTCTCTATAAAAGTAAATTTTTATAGCACACTGAAATTATTGAAAGTCAATCTCCTAAATTTCTGGTAATTTCAAGAATTATGTAAGCCTTATTTATCTCTAAACCAATCTGAATAGAACTCTTTTAAGATATTTTATAATCTAATTTGCTAATACTGATAGTCTCAGGACACAGACAAATGCCTAGACAGATAGAGGTGGTTCCCTGGTGAAACCCCCACCTCCAAGCCAAAGACAGTTTAAAGCCTGAAAGCCAAGCTACAAGTCAAATCTCCCAACCCAACTGAGAACCTGTCTTATTTGGTGTGAGTTGCTCTGATCGATCCCCACCCTTTACCTATTTTACATTTATCTACCCTTTCCTAATTGGTTTTCTTCACTGACATGCCCACTTTTGAGTGGTGTCTTCGCTTTAACCTTTTTTGCATACTCACAAACCAATCAGCACACACTCCCTACTCTGAGCCCATAAAAAGCCTAGGACCCAGCCACACTGGGAGAGAAAAACCACTCGACTGTTGGGGTGAGGGACCACCCCCCAGTCCCTGTGTCCCCTCTCCGCTGAGAGCTGTTCCATGGCTCTGTTGCCCAGGTCAGAGTGTAGTGGCACAATCTCGGCTTACTGCAACCTCAGCATCCCAGGTTCAAGTGATGCTTCAGCCACCAGAGTAGCTGGGATTCCAGGCACTTACCACAACACTCACCTAATTTTTGTATTTTTAGTAGAGATGGTGTTTCACCATGTTGGCCAGGCTGGTCTCAAACTCTTGACCTCAGGTGATCTGCCTGCCTCGGCCTCCCAAAGTGCTGAGATTACAGGCCTGAGCCACTGTGCATGATCCGCTCTTGGTCTCTAATAATTTTGCCTTTTCCTAGGTGTCATATAATAGAATCATACAGTGTTCCATTGTACAGATGTATCATAGTTTGTTTATTCATTCAACCACTGAAAAACATTTCACTTGTTTCCAAGTTTCAGTAGCTGTGAATAATGTTGCTATAATAGTTCATGCACAGGATTTGTGTGAACATAAGTTTACAGTTCTCTTAAGTAAACACCTATAAGCCAAATTGCTGGGTCATTTAAGTGTAAGTTTAACTTCATAAGAAACTGAAAAACTTCCAGAGTAGCCATGTGATATTGTATAATAATGTATGATAACTTAAGTTACTTTGCATCCTTGTTAGCCCTTGGTATTGTCAGTTTTTTGTTTGGCCATTCTAATAGGTATGTAAGAGCTTGTTACTGTGATTTTTAATTTGCATTTCCCTAATGACTAGTGACATTTACCATCTTTTCCCATGTTTATTTGTCATCTGTGTCTTCTTTGGGGAGGTATCTGTTCAAAACCTTTGCTTATTATTTATTATTTATTTATTTAGAGACAGGGTCTCACTGTTGCCCAGGCTGGAGTGCAGTGACACAGTCATGGCTCACTGCAGCCTCAACCTCCTGGGCTCAAGCGATCCTACAACCTCAGTCTTCTAAGTCACTGAGACCACAAAGGCACACTACCATGTCTGGCAAATTTCTTTTACTTTATGTGGAGCTGGGGGCCTCACTATGTGGCTGAGGCTGGCTTGAAAATCCTGGCCTCAAGTGACCTTCCTGCCTTGGCCAACTACTGGGATTACAGGTGTGAGCCAGAGCCCTCAGCCTCAGTTTTTAAAATTGGGTTTTTTTCTTATTTATGAGTTTTGAGAATTTCATATACATCCTTTATATATGCCCTTTGTCAGATAAATGATTTTCAAATATAATATCAAAAGATTATCTATCTTCAAAACTAGAAGTCAATGTAGCTTGTATTTTCATTCTCTTAGCAGAGTCTTTGGCAGAAAAAAAAATTTTTAATTTTGATGAAGTCCAATTTAAAAATGTTTTTCTTTTATGAGTTGTGCTTTTGGTGTCATATCTAAGAATAATTTGCCTAACTGAAGGTCACAAAGCTTTCCTCTTAGGTTTTCTTCTTGAAGTTTACTACGGTTTTTTTTTTTTTTTTGATGTTGTTTGCTTTATAGTTAATACTATGATTAATTTTTGAGTTAATTTTTGTATAAAGTATTAGGTGGAGATAAAGGTTCATTTTTTTCCATTTAGATGTTCAATTGATACAATTTGTTTTAAGAAAAAAAAAAAAAGGCTGGGGCATATTTATGGCTGGGTAGGGTGGCTCATACCTGTAATCCCAGCACTTTAGGAGGGCGAGGTGGGTGGATCACTTGAGGTTAGGAATTCAAGAACAGCGTGGCCAACATGGTGAAACACCATCTCTACCAAAAAAAAATACAAAAATTAGCCAGGCATGGTGGCACACACCTATAGTTCCAGCTACTCAGGAGGCTGAGGCAGGAGAATCTCTTGAACCCAGGAGGCAGAGGTTACAGTGAGCTGAGATTGCGCCACTCTACTCCAGCCTGGGTGACAGAGTAAAAAAACAAAAAAAAAAACAAGGACTTAAACAGATAAGATACTTGTACATAAATGTTTATAGCAGCATTATTCATAACACCCAAAGGGTAGAAACAACTCAAATGTCTACTGATGGATGAAGGGATAAATAAAATGTGGTATATCCATAAAATGGGATACTGTTCAGCCAGAAGAAGGAATAAGTTCTCATACAGATTACAATATGGATGAACCTTGAAAACATGGTGCTAAATGAAAGAAGCTAAATAAAAAAGGCCAAATGTTGTATGATAACACATATGAAATATCTAGAATAGGCAAATTCTTAGATCACAGAAAGTGTATTAGAGGGAAGAGACATGGCGAGTCATTGGGAAAAAGAGTAAAATAGCTGACACTGCTCAGTGGCAACACATTGTGAAGTCCTACTACCCTGGGTGTAGGTAATAGTAAATATTTCTTGAATTAGATGCTAATTCTGCCCTATAGAAGGGGGTTCCCAATTCACTGTTCTTTATGTCCCTTGACTTGACCTTCTGGGAGAGAGTCCTTCCTTTATTATGTTTTTTAGTTATATCTGAAGAGAGTATTGGAGAATATGTACTCTTTGGAGGCTAATCAGTGTTCTTAGCTCATTTCCTGTGTATAGAGAGCTGTAGGCAGAAGAGACATGTTAAATTTTGTCCAGGCTCTTGGCTCCTTTGGCAATACAATTATCTTATAAACATTACTGGTTTCTTATCTCTTAGATTCCAATCAGCCTCCTTTGCCAATCTTTCCTTGACATATCTCCATTTATCTATCTACTTAATTCCAGGTACCTTGAGCTTATCAAGCTTGGTGGGAGACTAACACCTTTATTCCCTGTTTTCTAAGCCATTACATCCAATTGAAAGGACTTACTGGGTGATATCTCAATCTATTTAGAGATTTTAAAGATAGGTGTGACAGGGATAGGCTTGATTTGATTCTTGACTAAAGGCATAGTTTGAGTAGCCTTTTTAAAATTATGATTAAAGGCTTCCATTAGAAAAGTATTTGTTGTTGTCAACTCTGCCAGTTCCTGAATTTCTGTGTTCTCTTTATTCCTTTCCATTCCTGCTTACAAATTAATCAATTATTTTTGGGTATTTCTCTTTCATGAAGTATCTTTCAAATACATTCAACATTAGCCTACACATGCTATTAACATTTTGTTTTCTAGTCTCTTCCACTGGAGCTATAAATTTACTATGTTCGTTATTTAACTTTTAAGTAATTGCAGGTCATAGTTTTATCAACTATCCCATAGCACACCATGGGTTATCATTCTTCCAGCTGCTAAAATCAATTTGCTTGCTCCCATCACTTGACCCCCTAAGTCAAAGTCACAAAAGTCATGCTTTTGTTAAAATACACCCACCTCTGGCCATCAGTTTTTGTATTAATCAATATATGCTAGGTTTTGTCAAAAATATTTTTTTTCAACTCCCAAGTGCTTGGAAATTGGCAAAATCTTAGTGTGACCTCAAATGAAGAAGCTGAGGCAAAATTAACGTAAGTAGAGAGTTTATTTGGGCCAAGCTTGAGGATCGCAACTCAGGAAGATTCAAGTTGCCTTCAATATACAATCTGATTAGCAGAAGTTACAAATTGATTTTTAAAGGAAGAGTCAGTTCCTGACTTGTTCGCTAATAATTTACATTAAAATAACACAAACTGTTGATTGGCTATACATTGTTGTTGTCGTTGTTGTTATTGTTATTTTGCATCATAAATTCTAGGAACACAAAGATCATGGGTGAGGTAGCTAGTTAGGAACAAAATGACTTTGAACAATTGCCTCCAAGCATGGATGTAGAGTGGGAGTTGGGGGCTGGAAGGTAAGAATGACCAAAGTCTCATGCTCTTGTCTCTTTGGGCTTATATACCTCCCAAAGTTCAGACTGCCCTGAGCTATTTTTCTTTTCTCATTTGTAACATAGAATAATACAAATGTATTTCTTATTCATGCTGTATGTCTGCTGCAGGTTATACATCTCCTAATTCTAGGATACAGTCTAATGATGAAGCAGTCATGATGCTGCACACCGCCAGATTCAAAAGCAGAGAGAAAGAGAATTCTCAACAGTCACAGATTGGCAATTCAATCTGTGGCCCTGAGGGAATTGGCCAGGACTAAACATGTGGTCTCACCCAACCACTAGAGAGTCTGAGAGTGCAACCTACTTTAAAAAGTGCCCTGCAGGCTGAGAGTGGGAAATGGTGAACAGCACAATCCAATTGCATATGAACTTCACAATCAAATGTATACTAGGACTGGTAAATAGAGGCCCAACTTTACTAGAGTTGTAGCCCCCATTCCTAGATTTAAGAGGTCCCCTTAACATCGCAAGTGCATACTATACATACTGTGCACCTTTCTCCTAGACTTCCACAAAGGAAGCTGTGGTGATTTTATCAGGTAGCTGTGCTAGATACAGGGGAATCCCCAAGGCTTTAACTTACATTTAACCCTGATTTTGAGATAAAAGCAATTCATTGATTCCCAAATAGACTTTACAGCATCAAGTGATAATTGAAGCTTTGATCAACAAGCCCCACTGGGCAGCAATCATGCAGAGTAGTTTCTCCAGTTTCTGAACGTACAGAGAGAGGAGAGGGCCTCACTTCCATGAAATCTCCTCCCGAGCCCCTGACTCAAAGAGTAAGTCTACTATAGGAAAAGCCAGCCAGAAGCCACTGAAATACCCCTCCTCAGAAATGAAAAGTAAGTTGCATTTCAAACCTATTAGATTCATGTTCTAGAGAATGTGAATCCATCTCAAAACCAAAGGATCATATTCATATTGACAGTTGAGCTCTTCTAATGGAAGTAGCCTCATTCAACTATTCTTAGAAGTAAATGATGGACAAGTAGATAATCTTTGGCAATCCTTTCCAGTTTTGTTTACACATAGTGTTCCCCCTCCCCACCCAGGAACTAACAAGAAAAAGCCAGATTGAATTACTGTGATTTGGCAGCTTGAAACAACAAACTGGTTTTTCCTGCTCCTGAGCCGTAATTTCAATTAAATAGTTTTGAAAACTATGATGGCATAGGAACAAAATATTTGGTAAGTGACCCCTGGTAACCTGAGGTTTAATTATCTAAGCATTGAATTTTTTTTTCAATATTTTAACCATTTTGAGCAGAAATTCTTTGAAAATGTGTATCACCGTAGTCCCTGCCCTCTTTCTTTCTTGTTTGTTGTCTTTATTTTCTCCTGGGTTTTCTAACAACCTCTGACCTTTATCCATTAAAGTCTACCAGCTTGGCACTGTCTGAAGATATTGATCTAGAGAATGTCACTTTGTGTGCGTAATGCTTGCGGTGTCAACTGCACCAAACATAATTTGATCTGTTCTTAATTTCTCTGGGGCACCATAGGAAACCTGTTATTGTACAATATCATAATGCATTCATGCCTTCAACAGGGTTGCCACGTTTAGCAAATAAAATTACAAGACATCCAGTTAAATTAGAATTTCTGATAATCAATGAATTTTTTGAAGTATATCCCAAATACTCCATACTTCATTGTTTATTTGAATTTAAATTTAACAAGGCCTCAGTATTTTATCTGACAATTCTAATTAGGTACCACTGAGATACATAGTCCTGTTTGGCCATGGCTGCCTTTAGACTGATATCTTGTTCTCATTTGTCTGTCTTCAGGGTGCCAAAATTTCGCCTGTAAGATCTGCCATGATATAGAAGTCAAAGCTAGTCCTCTGGGCTAGTGCCCCAGATTGCTGTTTGTCTCTCTTTCTTCATGTTCATCTCTTTTCTTCACTAATATTTCTTTTCTCTATTGCTGCTTTTACTGTCTGCCAACTTTCTCTTCTGTCTCATTTTTTCTTGGCAGTTAAGTGTAATGTTTTAAAATATGGACTTTAAAGGGAGACAAATAAGAATTAAAATCCCAGCTTATTTTTCAGTAGATGTGGGGACTTCAGCAAGCTACCTGTCTGTAAACCTTAGCTTCTCTTTCTGTAAAATACAGGTACTAATGCTTACTTTATAAGCCTGTTGTGAGAGTTAAATGAGAAAATATAGGCAAATCAGTCAAGGGTAATAGGATTGTTCTCATCAAAAGAGCTGCAGACCTTGGGTACTGTCTGGAATTGTTGGGTGTCCAGACTTGTAGTTTAGGCTCAGCTGACATTCTTGCCCTGGTGAGCTTTTGTAGCTTCCCTTTTGCCCTCTGAAGGTTGGCTGAATAATCAACGGACAAAAGTTAGATTCATAAGACAAGAGGCAGGCTGGGCACAGTGGCTCACAGCTGTAATCCCAGTACTCTGGGAGGCTGAGGCAAGAAGATCACTGGAGCTCAGGAGTTTGAGACCAGAATGCACAAATTAGTGGGAACCCACATCTATAAAAAAGTAAAAAAAAATATTAGCAAGGTATGGTGGCATATGCCTATAGTCCCAGCTACTCAGGAGGCTGAGCCTAGAGGATCACTTAAGCCTTGGAGGTCAGAGCTACAGTGAGCCATGAAAAGGATTGAATGCCACTGCATTCCTTCTTTGTTGACAGAGTGAGACCCTATCTCAAAAAAGTAAATAAAATAAAGAAAAAACAGAAAAGGCATGGAAGTTTATTAGTGTGCATGAGAAATCACAGAGTGATTACCCTTAACTCCCATATAGTGGAGAAGGGTATATCCCATCTTTAGAAAGGATAAGAGCTCCAAGCATGGCCAAAAATAGATTATGGTGGTAAATCACGTTATAGTGGCAAAACAAGTTACCAGAGGGAGAGAAGTGGAGGCCTGACTAGCAATGGTGGGTAGCAGCCCTCAGAGAAAATAGATGGTAAAAGTTTCTTTCACACCTTTAAAGGTATCAGAATCTCAGTGAATCTTTCCTGGACCTGGACAAGGAAGGGCCTCAGAGAAAGCCTGGCTACATTAATGCAGATTTTCTACAGATGCAAATCTGCCCTATAAGAGACAGTTTTGCAGGGCTACTGGGCTAAGTTTTTTTTTTTAAGACAGGGTTTCACTATGTTGGTCAGGCTGGTCTCTGACTCCTGACCTCAAGTGATCCACCCGCCTCAGCCTCCCAAAGTGCTGGGATTGCAGGCGTGAGCCGGCGCACCCGGCCTGATTTTTATTTTTAGAGTCCGGTCTTGCTGTGACCCAGGCTGGAGTGCCCTGGCACAGTCACGGCTCACTGCAGACTCTGACGCCTCGGCTCAAGCGACCCGTCCACCTCACCCTCCGAAGCAGCGGGGACCACAGGCAGGGAACATCACGCCTGGATACTACTTTACCTTTTGTAGAGACGGGAATTTTGGACTGAGATAGTTTTCAACTCAGGATGAGTTTA
>CAUYLG010017370.1:0-48869 GCA_963573385.1 Cacajao melanocephalus
TCAAAAGTGGGCAAAGGATATGAACAGACACTTTTCAAAAGAAGACATATATGAGGCCAACAAACATATGAAAAAATGCTCATCATCACTGGTCATTAGAGAAATGCAAATCAAAACCACATTGAGATACCATCTCACACCCGTTAGAAAGGAAATCATTAAAAAAATCTGGAGACAACAGATGCTGGAGAGGATGTGGAGAAATAGGAACATTCTTACACTGTTGGTGGGAGTGTAAATTAGTTCAACCGTTGTGGAAGACAGTGTGGTGATTTCTTGAGGGTCTAGAAATAGAAACTCCATTTGACCCAGCAATCCCATTACTGGGTATATACCCAAAGAACTATAAATCATTCTACTATGAAGACACATGCACACGTATGTTTATTGCAGTACTGTTTACAATAGCAAAGACTTGGAACCAACCCAAATGCCCATCAATGATAGACTGGACAAAGAAAATGTAGCACATATACACCATGGAATACTATGCAGCCATAAAAAATGATGAGTTCGTGTCCTTTGTAGGGACTTGGATAAACCTGGAAACCATCATTCTCGGCAAACTGACACAAGAACAGAAAACCAAACACCACGTGTTCTCACTCATAGGTGGGTTTTGAACAATGAGAACACACGGACTCAGGGAGAGAAGCATCACCCACTGGGGGCATTGGGGAGGTAGGGGAGGGACAGTGGGGGGTGGAAGGTGGGGAGGGATAACATGGAGAGAAATGCTGGATATAGTATGCACCTACGCAACAACCCTGCATGACCTGCACATGTACCCCAGAACCTAAAGTAAAATTATATATATATACATTTTTATATATATATATGCAATACATGAACATATATATATTTGTATGCAGAAATGGATGAAAGAATTGTAAATATGCATATTAGAAACAAAGAATTTTTAAAAATCTGTAAAATGAAATGATTCGGAGAGACCATGTAAAGAAAGCTCTTCTATTTTATTTAAAAAAAGGAAGGAGAAGAAGAGGATTAATTTCTGCCAGGAGAATGAGCATCCCCAAGGCAGGGTGCCAGAAGACTCCATAGCCGTATCTCATTGACTGAAAGGAAAATTGCAAACATGTCTTCCTATTATTAAAAAAGAAAATGTGTGGAGGAGGGAGAGGTGAGCTGTTGAATAACAGAAGGTTGGGGGAAGCCTGAGCTTCTGCAAGGTTCGCCCACTGCTGTGCCTTCCCCTTCCAAGCCTGTCTGCTCAGGACAGCACGGTAGCTCAGCAGCCATGGTAACAGTGTTTGTGTCTAGCATCCTTTCCCTGCACCAGGTCCTATAGACAATGACTCCATGCCAGGCCCCTCATGAGTTCATAGAATGCACCTGCCCATTTCCATCATGCCCTGGTGGAGGCACCATCACCATATGGCTATTTACAGGTGAGGAGATCGGGGCTTAGTCAGGGCACACAACTGGCGCAAAGCCTCCCAAGTAGGATCCTCTTTTTTTTTTTTTTTACTGTTGTACTTTAAGTTCTGGGGTACATATGCAGTTAGTGCAGTTTTGTTACTTAGGTATCCATGTGCCATGGTGGTTTGCTGCATCCATCCACCTGTCATCTACATTAGGTATTTATCCTAATGCTATCCTTCCCTAATCCCCCTACCCTCTGCTATCCCTCCCCTAGCCCCCCATCCCGAACAGGCCCCAGTGTGTGATGTTCCCCTCCTTGTGTCCATGTGTTCTCATTGTTCAACATCCACTTATGAGTGAGAACATGTGGTGTTTGGTTTTCTGTTCTTGTGTCAGTTTTCTGAGAATAAAGGCTTCCAGCTTCATCCATGTTTCTGCAAAGGACATGAACTCATCCTTTTTTATGGCTGCATAGTATTCCATAGTGTATATGTGTCACATTTTCTTTATCCAGTCTATCATTGAAGGGCATTTGGGTTGGTTCCAAGTCTTTGCTATTGTAAACAGTGTCACAGTAAACATGTGTGTGCATGTGTCTTTATAATAGAATGATGGATACTCTTTATTCAACATTCAAATCTGCAGCACCTGACTCAGGATTCCTTTGCCTTCTGCTGGGGCAGTTGGGGACCCTCAGGCAGAGCACATCCCGCATGAGTATGAAACCATGAGAAAGTAAAACAAGATTCTTACAAGATGCGTCCACAGCCCCTTGCATGGGCTTGGTTCCAGCTGATCTGCAGGAAGTGAAAATTCCAAACTATGTTTCACTTATTTACTGAGATTATCTTTAGCATGTTGAGAAGTGAGGGGATAAAGCAGGGGCTAGATTAGGACCAGGGAAAGCAAACTTTTCATGAAACTCATGGCGTTTCAATAATAAGTATGAGGTGTTTGTTCAGAAAATCTTCCCTAATAATGCAAAATAAAGGCAAAAGATGCCCCTGAGTGGAATTAATTTTTTTGAAAAGATTTTGTAGACCACAATGTCATCTTGCAAAATTTCCCTTAACAAGCAGTTCTTTGCCGTGGGGTAAAATCCCTAAACGAAACTGTTCCTCAGTACTCCAAACACCTCACTTTATCTTACATAAGGTAATTTCATTTCAGAGTTGACAGTATTATGAAACTGGAACAAATCCCAGGGACCCAGAAATGAAAGCACTTAAAAGTTTGCTACATCTGTTTTTATTAAAAGTTGACACCTTTTATCAAATAGTATTTATAGCAACCCCCTTTTCCAGTTCCGAGGGGAGTTGGGATCGAGGGGCGTCATCACTTATTGGCTTACATTATAAAAAAGCCAGGAGCGTATCCACATCTTGAAATAACAATGAGGGCTAGAGGAATTTCAAACCCTGCAAAACATGTCTTCGTGCTGGCATTCCATCCTGACAATCAGCATATGCGTGTTTGAGGCACAGGTTTGTTTGATTGATTATGTATTTTTTACCCCAGACGCAGAGTTCAGATTATGGTGTAGGTTACATAAAACATGGACAATATATCTTATCTATATATTTATGTTGATATATATGACAGCCTTATCTCTTTTCTCATCTTCAATCCTTTATGTTAGCCTCCAAAAAGGCACTGAAGGGGTTTTAAAAACGTTAGCGGAATCCAAAGGGCCTTCTTTGGCGTTTTAATCTGGTTGAATCCTGTTTATCGGCCATTCTTAAGTGTTTCTTGCCTGACTCATTTTTTTGACAATACCTGCTGTGATATTAATGCTAATGTACCCCCCAAAATTCACCAGTGGAATTTTAATTTCCAAGGTATTAGGAGGCGGGGCCTTTGGGAGGTGATGAGGTCATGGGGTGGAGCCTTTATGAATGGGATTAGTGTCCTTATAAAAGAGGTCTGAGGGAACATGTTCATCCCTCCACCATGTGAGGATGTGCCATCTATGAAGAATGAGCCCTCGTCAGACACTTTATCTGTCAGCCCCTTGATCTTGGACTTTCCAGCCTTTAAAACCATGAGAAATAAATTTCTATTGTGTATAAGCGACTCAGGCTATGTTATTTTGTTATAGCAGTTCCAACAGACAAATGCAAGCTCATCTCCCCTTCCCTTTGAAAATCAGAGCAGCAGCACCTGTGTTCCTCCCCAGCATCCTCCAAGATGCCAGGAGCAAACAGGTCGCTCCTTCATGTTCGCATGTGCATTAGCCTACTCTCATACTGCTACGAGGAAACACCCGAAACTGGGTAATTCAAAATGGAAAGAGGTTTAATTGGCGCACAGTTCCTCATGGCTGGGGAGGCCTCAGGAAACTGACAGTCATGGCAGAAGGCAAAGGAGAAGCAGGCACCTTCCTTACAGGGGGCAGGATGGAGTGAGTGAGTGAGTGCCAGCAGGAGAAATGCCAGACGCTTATACTACATTAATAAAGCCATCAGATCTCCTGAGACTCACTCACCGTCACGAAAACAGCATGGGGGAAACCGCACCCATGATTTGATTCTCTCCACCTGGTCCTGCCCTTGACACATGGGGATTACAATTCAAGATGAGATTTTACTTGGGGATACAGCCAAACCATATCTCCAGGGCGTGGGGACCACCACCTCATTGCCCACAGAGACAAGTGAGGCCATTTCCTTTCAGGTGTTCTGATTCGTTTTATTTTATTCTCATTTGACTCTACATGTGGTTTTTAATATTTCTATAGTCAACCCTTATATTTTTATAATTTCCAGCTCCTTGGTTTTGTGACCAGGATTATGAATGAATTCACACACTCACTCCTTTTTAGAAAGAAAGACAAGAAAGACACAGTTTCTGGGTTGAAAGACACGGCAGAGATCTCAACTAATGACAGTCATTTTTAATGGTGATCGTCGCATGTACAAAAGACTGTATACAATATACACGACAAGTGAAGGACGTTAAAAGAAATTCCTGCATGCCCAAGTAAGATGGTCTCCAGGCCACTAGTGTCCTCAAGGATGTCTCTCTCTCATCAACTTCCTCTTCCCCTGTCACCACCCAGGCTTTTGCTCATTTGTTGATTTCTTTAGAGGATTACTAAATATCCAAGTGTCCATAAGCAATGTGTGTGTAGTTTCACATGTTTTGAACCAATTGTCCATCATTCCACCAGGTAAGGTGCTCATGCTGAGGCAAGCTACCATCATCTGTCTCCTGGTTAATCATAATCAATTTCCATGGCTTCTCATCTTCTGCCCATGCCCTCTCTTTTGCTGAAAACCTTCCCATCACGGAGTCAAATCCACATTCCTTGCAGGTGAAACCTCTAAGTTCTGTCCTCCTCCTCCATCCTCTAAGCGTCCAGGTCTTCATCTCCAGACCTCAGCTTCTGCTTCTTTCTGCCTCACTCACTCTGCCCCCGCCCGCTTGCCCTTGGTGTTGTTCCAGAGTTCCCTGAATGATCCTACCCCAGGGCCTTCACACTCACACCCCCTGACAGGCACGCAGTCCACTGTCTCCCCTTTTCACGTGTTGGTGCCATGTTGCCTTCTCCAATGAGGACTTCAGGACTGAAATTTAAACGTTGCCCTTTCCTCTCTGCCTTCCTCCCTCGTGCCTACAGAACACGTATCCCTACTGGAAGACCTATTAGTTATGTCTGTGTTATTTCCATGAGAATGTAAACTCTATAAGGGCAAAGAGTGTGTGTGTGCCTACTGTGTTCACTACTATATCCTCAGTGCTTAGAAGAGTGTCTGGCACACAGTAGGCCCTCAATAAATACATATTTTTGAGGAATGGACTGTATGTGTCCTTCTGTAAATTACCCTTTTTTGTCTCAGCATAAATATGCCTGCTAATTTGTGTATCTGTAATTCTTCCATTTCCCCAGCTGTGTAATATTCCACAGTGTAAGCGCAGCACACTTCTGTACCCTTTCTCTTGGAAGTGGTGATTTGTAGTGCTCTCATTTGTTGCTAAAACCAAAAATGTTACCCATATGTGTCTCCCAGTAAACAGGTGCAAGAGTTTCCAGAACATTCCTCCTTGAGTCTATTTTGGCTTACAGTCTTTTCCATGGCTTATGTGGTCTTTATCTTTGCCTGGGTGGTGGTAGAAACACTGAAACACAGCTGGGCATGCCGGTTCATGCCTGTAATCCCAGCACTTTGGGAGGCTGAGATGGGTGGATCGCTTGAACTCAGAAGTTCAAGATTAGCCCGGGCAACATGGCAAAACCCCATGTCTACAAAAAGTAAAAATAGCCACATGTGGTGGCATACGTGTACTCCCAGCTACTCCAGAGGCCGAGGTGGGAAGATCACTTGTGACTGGGAGGTCCAGGCTACAGTGAGCCAAGATTGTGCCACTGCACCCCAGACTGGGTGACAGGACAAGACCCTGCCTCAAAATAAACAAACAAATGCAAGAAACTCTGATTGCTACCCTTTGACAGCAAGTGAGCATCTTTCTCCTGAAAACATCCGAGCTAGTCTTGAAAACAGAGAGCGGCCTCCTGGGATTGCCTGAATGGGATTTGGATCGGTCTTTCAGTGTCTGCTCCACTTTGACGCTCTCCAGCTTTGCAAAGAAGGATGATGGTTTCCAAGGCTCTCAGACTCCTTCAGTTGATTCCTCCAAGCTGCACCGTGCCTCTGAGCCCTCTCTGGCAAAATTGTTTGTTATGGGAACAACTACAACACATTTTGCAATTACCATACCCCCTGGCTTTTTCAATCGTCTCCATCAATTCCGCTCACTGAGTTTGCCTCTTTGGGGAGTGATTCCTTCTCTTTGTTGAAGCTCTCTACCTCCCTGTTTGTTCTAACAAAACACTTTCCACCTACTTCTCTTATAGCCTCATCACTGCAGTTTATAATGGAAAGAGCAAGTCTGATTCACAACCAAAAATCCACAGAGAAAATTTTCGAGCCTTGGGCTTCCAGAAGACATGTGCATTCCTTCTGAGGAACGATGCTGTGCTCTGTAGATCCAGCATTTTAGCTATAATTCAGGGACAGCTGTCAGATGTATTGACTGGTTTGAGAGACAAACTTAGGAAATCATTTTCTGCTCCAAATCCTCTTACACTTTGGAAAGTGGCACCCTATTTTATATGTGCATGTGAGAGCCTCACAACTTTCAAAAATGGAAAAAGAAAGTTGTCAAGGTGTCTCAGATGTCTTTGATATTGACTTCTGGAAACAAGAGATGCCTGAACAATGCTGGCCTAAATAACAATTCAATTTTTCCTTTCCCACTCAGTGCTGGGTGGAAAGTGGTGGCCCCAACCTCCCTTCTGTTGCTGGGCATCTCTCCAGGTATCACTCAGATGCTGTGGTCCTCCAGGGCTGCTCAACCCCCATTTTAGATGCTGCCATTTCAGCTGGAAGAAAGAAAGAAAAGACCAGAGAACGGTGCTTCCCTGAAAACATGCTTGGAATCTGAGCCCGTGTCATGCACACTTGGCCTTTTTGGCTGCAAGGGAATCCAGGGATCTAAATTCCTTATGAACACCTGTTACTGTGGCCTATGGGAAGGGGATGAAGACTTTCCGCCGCTATAGAGATCACAGTGTCTTTATATTTCTTTGGCTTCCTCTTATTTCAGCTCTGCATTCTTCCTATAGTCAGTGAAGAGAGCAAAAAAGCCTAAAGGTCTGTAGACTCTGCGGGGAGAGACGCACATTCACACCCCAGCTTTGCTTCTCCCCAGTCACATGCTTAGGAGCAAACACTCTAACCTCTATTTCTCAGTTGCTTCTTCCATAAAATGGAACAAATGAATCCACTCTTCAGAAATGTTTGTTTCAACGTATCTGACACATGCTAAGTGCTTTAATAGCTGTAGTTTCTTCTTAATTTTATTAAGAACATTGGAGGAGGCTGTTCTTGCATTGCTATAAAGAAATAACTGAGACAGAGTAATTTACAAAGAAAAAAACTTTAATTGGATTACAGTCCAGGTAGCATGATGCTGGCATCTGCTCTGCTTCTGGGGAGGCCTCAGAAAACTTACAATCATGGTGAAAGGGGAAGCAGGCATGTCTCACGTGGCTAAATCAGGAGCCAGAGAGAGGGGGGGAGGTGCCACACACTTTAAAATGAACAGAGCTCATGAGAATTCACTCACTATTGCAACGACAGTACCAAGGCAGGATGGTGATAAACCATCCATGAGAAATCCACCCCCATGATCCGATCACCTCCCACCAGGTTTTACCTCCAGCACTGGGGTTTACAATTCTACATGAGATTTGGGGGGAACACAGATTCAAATCATCTCAAATATTCTCACCTGAGCATAGTGTGACAATTCACCAGCTCTGCCCTCTGCATGGGGAGACAGTGTCCCTGTGGGTGCATTACTTGAGCTAAGATACAGTGTCTTGTTTTCCTGGTCTTCAGCCTACACCAACCCCAGAAAATCTGAGTGCTGGAATCTGTCTCTTTCTTAATCATATCTGAAGAAATATCTGTAAAATGTTATTTGTCCTTGAAAATCTCTTGTCTGATGTTATGAAATAGAGGTTCAAAATGTCCAGAGGTTCAAAATGTCCTTTTGATCAGAAATGCTTTTCTACTCAGTTTTCATCCCCTTGGCTCTGGTGCCATGTGGGAATTAAATCTCTAACACTGCATCTTACCAGGAGAGGAAACCACACCCCTCACACAGGACAAGAAAGTGTGCCTCACTCTCCTGGACTAGCCCCAGGAGTTATAATCAGAAACCTGATTCATAATTTTCCGTTTGGGTCAAACCAAGATTCGTACTTTGTCTCAATCCTGGCTGTGTGTCCCTGCATGTATTATTTTACTCTCTCAGTTTCCTCATCTCTAAAACAGGAACCATAATGCAGTGTTCACCTTGCATGGGTGTGAACAGACTTTAGGGAGCAGGCTGGAGCACAGAGGACAGAACCAGCACACAGCAAGTGCTCGGGAGGTGTTGACACATTCATTGGAAGCCCTTAGAACCCTGGCGTTCGAGGGCTGGTGGAATGGTCACTTCGACTCCGCTAATGGCAGAAGGGAAGGCAGAGGCAGCCCCTTCTGGGCCAGTGGGGTGGCAGGAGGAATGTGGGGTTCCTAAAGTGACTCATGCCACCCAGGACCAAGCTGGCTCCCCTTTCCTTCTCCGATGCCAGCCCAGAGCCAAGGTTTCTCAGGGGCCCGTGGCTCCCGTGGCTCCACCCAGGCTGGGCATTAAGTTCTGTCGAGGCTGGGGATGAAGAATCCTGGCCCAGAACAAAAGCCTTCTTCTAGGCTTCTGACTATTTCAGATGCCTGGAATATCCTGGCCTTGAACCCTGGACCACTGCCCACTTCATTTCTGATGATGTGAGTCCCCAGTTTCTGGAGGCCCTTCCTTTCCCATAATCCGGGGCTTTGTGTGAGTTCTGAGCTCTCCTACCTGGACCTGGGAGCCTGAATAACATCTCCGGAAACAGTGGCTGGCTGGTCCTGGGGGCGGTGGATAGGCAGATAGCTAGCTCACAGTGGGCGTTTCTCCTCTCATTAGCTCATCTTTGCTATTTTTGAGTGACATCTGTGGAAGGAAGGTATCAGCAAAAGAAAAGTATTCCAGATAAAGGTAGTTTAATGCAGCCAGGCTCGTTGCTAGCACAATTTTACTTCACACTCAGCAAAATCCAAGGTTCCGGAGTGACATGCCGTGGCTTCGTGGTTCAGAGCACCAGCTCTGGAGTAGACAGCCTGGTTTCTCTCCGTTCATGGGCCGGCCTTGAACCAATGACTCAGCATCCTGTTCATCAGTTTCCTTCTATGACTCAGCATCCCATCCATCAGTTTCCTTATCCACAAAACTGGGGATAACAGTAACACCTCATGGAAATTTTTGAAGATTAAATGAGATAATATTTGAACAGATTTAGAACATTTTCTGGCACACGGAAAATAATGGATAAATGATATCTACTATTATCATCACAATGAACAAATCTTCATACTTCAGTCATCTCCCTCATGTTGCAAATGCCTTATTTTGCTAGGATTCCTTTAACAAAGTACCAGAGAAATTCATAGTCTTATGGTTCTGAAGGCCAGAAATTCCAGATCAAAATGCTGGCAGAGCTGGTTCCCTCCGAGGCCTGTGAGGGAGAATCGGTTCCTTGCCTCTCTTTTGGGCTTGGACATGGCCTTCTTCTCGCTGTGCCCTCATGTGGTCATCCCTCTGTGTGTGTCTGCGCCCTGGTCTCCTCTTCTTAGAAGGACACCAGTTGGGTCCACACTGATAACCTCATTTTAAACCTGATTACCTCTATAATGACCCTGTCTCCAAACACGGCCACGATCTGAGGTCCTTGGGGTTAGGACTTCAACAGAAGAATACTGGCTGGGGGCTGAGGGTCTGGTGGAAGGAGGGAAAGGTTTAGTCCCTAACATCAAGCTTTTGGAATTTTGATTTTCTTAATAGATGTATTTAGATGGCACTTTTCCCCCCTAGAAACCATTATGTATATTTTTTCTTAATTTTTTTTTTAAAAAGAATGAAAAAAAAATCCAAGAGGTCCCCTCTTCCTTATGCAAATACAATTTGCTTTTCAGATGTGAATAAAATGATAGAAAATGGAATCTGTGTCCATAGAGCTAAAAATGGTAATGAGTTTTAATAGTTCATTTTAGTTTTCAGTATCAAAATGAACTTGGAGAGAACGCTGCTATAGCTCAGAGTCATCAGCTCTCCGGTCACACAGCAGACAGCTGTAGAACCTCAAAAAAAATAAGCTGAGCGTCCTTTAACATAAATTGTTAGCTGTGATGCTGAGCTGAGCACCAACATTATGTGACAGCTAATAGGGCTCAAATGAGCTCAAATTGGTTATTGGTTATTGATTTAAAGCACAAGCATATAGATTAAAATAGAGCCTCTGAGAATCCATTTAAAAAATTCAGATTATTTATCACTGGAATAGTGAAGTCTGAAATGGCAAGGAGAGAGCTGGTAAGTGCAAGGGAGCTGTTAACAGTATTTAAGTTTTGAAAAGGTAATTGTCTGTCCTGGCTGCTGGGGAAAGCTCGCTGGGGATGAGAGGCTAGAGTTGGAAATAGAAGATGCCAGAATAGGCCTGGAAGAGCCCCCTTCCCCAGGGTCTATGTTCAATGAATCAGAGCAGACATATCTCATATGGTGGAGGTAACATCCACCATATTGAGCTGTACATTGAATTGATTTGCACAAATTTGTACTTTCTCATTGATTTTCATTATGAAATCGGGTATATGTTTCTCCACGGAAGAAAAATGCCTCGAGAAGTAACATCGTTATAGTTCTAAGTATGGTAAATCTTTGAAAATACAGCATAAATAGTGATTCTGAGCAACATTTTTTTTAACAGAAATTAAGTTATAAAGGTACAAACTGTTCACCAACTACCCATTGGATGCTGGGTTGAAACAGATACCTCCCCTGGCATTTGGGGAGCATCATGGGTACCTACCCATGCCCAAGCCTAGCCCTGCTGCATTCCCAGCTCTTCCCTGAAAATCTCTCACACCTGCCCCTTCCGAGGGCCTCCTCTTCCTCTGGCCTCCACTTCGCCTCTTGACCTTCTAGGTCCTCTTGCTTTCTGCAGGGCCATGTCAGAAGCCTGCCCAAAGCTGGCTGCCTCTTTCTTGGCCCTTCTCAGCCCAGAGTGATTCCAGTCACTCAGCTCAGTCTTAGCTCCAGGGAACTGCACGTTCTTAAAGAAAAGCACTGTGGATCAGTCTACGGGTGTGCCCCAGCATGGAAGAACTGGAGCTGATATTTGTAGAGTCAGCTGGGTTTTTCTTGTGTTTGTGTGCAGAGCGCTTTGGAAGAAACAGCCCTCAGCTTCCATCAGTCATCCCTCCCCGGGGCACGGAGCAAGATACACGATAACTGCAGTGCTCTGGGTGTTCAGACCGTGTTCCCCAGTGGAAGCTTCTGGGTTATTGACAGTGAATGGAACTGGTGGAGGCTGTGGGAGAGGGGAAGTTTCCAGCTGTGAGATGGCAGCAAAGGCTCAGGAACTACCGCATTTAAACAGGGCTGGTGAATGGAGGGCAGAGAGGCCTCATGGCTAAGTTCATGGCCGAGGATCTGGGAGATCCTGAAGAAGTGGCACATGTGGAATCAGAAGCTGTGAACATGAGAAGGAAAATATAAGCATGTTGGTTTCTTTCTAAAGAGACACCTGTGGAAGCAGAAACCCAGTCATGGTGTCAACACACAGGGAGTGGGGTGTAGGGGAGGGGGCTGGTGGGAGAGGCTGTGGTCCTGGGGTGAGGACGGTGACGTCCACAGGAGTGGAGCTGGCAGGGGTGATGGGAAGAGCAGGGAGATCGCTCAGGGTTCATTTTGTTTCGTTGAATTTTATTTTGCTGAATTCTTTCCCCTCCTGTGTCCGTAGTGAAGGAGAATGGGTTTGTGGAAATGGTGTGGGTGCAGCCCCCAGGCTCTTTAGGAGGCAGTTTCGTGGGATGAAAGAGTAATTCAGAGAGGCACTAGGATCTCTCGCCCCTTGCTGTGTGGACGATTGAAACTTGTTAGAGTGAGGTCCAGTCTCACTCAGGAATGGATAGAACCTATCGTATCTTCAATGCTGCTGCGTTGGTTTGCAAAGGTCTGAAACGACCCGGTGGTAAAGAAAGTTTCCCTCCCTCAGTTCCCATCCACTCTACAGCCCCCTCTTGCCGCCTTCTCTCTCCTACACTTTTCCTGAGCACAGACCAGGACAGTCTCCGTGGTGCTCCTCAAAGATGCTCTGGGGACAGCCTCCCCTGCCAGCTCTGGAATGCCTTTCCCGCACCCCGGCTTCTGCTCCAGCGGCTCACCTCCTTGGTACAATTGTTGCTAAATGAAGGCACTCACCTTCTTTGCAGCCCTTCTGCCCCTTTACTAAAATGAAGCACTTAAAATGCACCTTCCAGAATCACAGCCTCGGGCAACATTTACTGTCTGCAATCGTTGGAGGCTCCGGAGGTTTTGCAGCTCCCCTGTCTAAACGTAGGTATCTTGAGAACAGGAGCCATGACAGCACCCTATGCACCGCTTCTCTGGCTCTCAGGATATTCACCTCGTACACACGCCATGGACACTTTAACTGTGGCGAGTTCCAGACGGAGCCTTCCCTGAATTGACCAAGACCATCTTCTCTAAGCACTTATCCAGGAAGAGCCAGGAAGGGAGTTCAGCGGGAGGTGCACTTTGGGAGATGAAGAAAACTGTGCTCCACGGACTGGCCAGAGGGCAGCTCCGGCAACCACAGCACTGCCAGCCCGGGCTGTTCACCTCCCTCACAGCTGCAGCCAAGGAGCGTGTGAGCCCTCAAGGTGCCATTCCCGGGGCTGAGGGGAGTTGGCATGGGAGGCCAGGAGTGGCTGGAGCCCAGCAATCATCCAAAGAGTGACTTGTTGGTTGAACACAAAGGGCAGAGCTTTGGCACCAAGGACACAGAATGTGGTAGAGACCTGGGTCACTGGGGGTGGAGGTGGCCCTCTGAACCTTGCCTGGCTCTTCCAAGAGACTCCTAGCACAAATACCATAAGGACAAGCTAGCTAGGAAAACGTGGGTGGAACCAAAGAATCACAGCCACTTCTCAACTGAGAAAGGAAGCTCGGGCTTGTGTTGATCTCAGCAGGCAATGTGTGGGCTCCTGGAAACACATTGTTTAAAAGTTTGGTACTGAGGGGCTGCGCATCAGCAAGGGGCATCTTCAGAAGCTGGCTTGGGTGATGCCGCACTCAGGCAGTTTCCCTGGCTCCATGACAACCATCAGTGAGCAGCGCTGCCTTCCCACGGGTCCCAGAGGAAACCTGAACCAACTCACCAAGCAGAAAAGCAGAAGCTGCTCCCTCTCCTCTCTGAGGACTTGGAGGAGAAGAGAAGGTCAACTCCAAGAAAAGGAAGGGCAGCTGTGTAAGCATTTTTGGTGGGTCCAGCATATGGTGGATCTTTAATAAAGTTAAAAGCTTGTGTGTATATACACATATATGTATGTATTTGACCATCCATCTATGCACACACATACATCCACTCATATATTCATCCATCTATCTGTACACCTAGTCTAACAGACACATACACCTCCACAAACACACATACATATGCACATGTCCATTCATCCATCCATCCATCCATCCATCCATCCATCCATCCATCCACCTAGACAGACAGACAGTATCTATACCCCTACACTAACACACACATGCCTCCACAAACACACATACAAACGCACATGTCCATTCATCTATCCATCCATCCATCCATTCACCTAGACAGACAGACAGACAGATACACACACATATGCACACACATGTCCATCCATCCATTTATTCATCCAGTCATGTAGATAAACACACTCACATATTCATATATACCCATCTCTGTATCCATTCTTCCAGATACACACATACACATACTCACATATTCATCCTTTGACTTAGAAAGACAGACAGACACATACACACTAATATATCCATCCGGGCATCCATCCATCCACTTAGACAGACACACACACTCATATGTCCATCCATCCATCCATCTATCCACCCATCCATCTATCATACATCGATCCATCCATCTACCTAAACAGATAGAAACACACACTAACATATCCATTCACACATACTTCTATTCATCCACCCATCTACCTAGACAGGCAGACACACACAACACACACACACACACACACACACACACAGTCACATGTCTTAGCATTCATCCATCCAACTACCTAGACAGACACACACACACACACACACATACACACATACACACACACTCTAACCTATCCATCTGGGCATTCATCCATCCACTTACATGGACAACACACAAACTTACACGTCCATTCATCCATCCATCCACCCATCCATTTATCCATACATCAATCCATCCATTTACCTAAACAGACAGAAACACACACTCACATACCTATCCATCCATTCATTCATCTATCCATCTATCTATCCATCCATCCACCCATTCATCCATCTGCCCATCTGTCCATCCATCTACCTAGACAGACACGCACACACACACACACACACACACACACACACACACACAGCCTTTTTAAACTAAAATCTTCTAGCTAGCTGATGGAATCCCTCCTGGCACCTTGGTTATCCAGGAGGACTCCCTGATCTGAGTGGGAAAGTGACTCTGATTAAGACCTTGAGGCTTTTCTGCAGAGCACGGATAGTCTGTGAGTGAGATGCTAAGGTCCCTGCTCTCTGGTCCACTGTGATCTCGCCGTCCTGGATGTGGTTTAATTGCTCAATAAGGAATAAGAGCTTTGTCTGTGTCAGCTCACACAGGGAGAAGTGAGGGCGTGCAGTTGTGTGAACTTTTTTGTGGTGTCGTGCTGCAATTGCTACTCCTTTCTTCTCAAGGAGAACAGGAAGTCCTGAGTTGATATAATTTTTACATCTCGAAATGAGCTGGCTGCAAAGCTCAGTAAGAGAAGGGTTGGGATTTGATATACACCTGTCAGCAGCAGTCCTACTGTGAGCAATTAAACCCCTGATGAAGGAAACAGTAGCTTAATCATGGTGGGCATTAATATTCCCAACCTCCATGTTCCCCAATGTGTAAAACACCACAAAGTGCCTTTGGAGCCTATTGGAAACCACTGGAGCCTACTAATGTGTGCCAGCTCCCGGCGAGCCCTGAAATTGAAGTCAATTTGCCTTAATAAAGCTGTTTAACATTAATTTAAGGTGGACTTAGGCCAGGTTTAAGAAAATTAAGAAAAATGCAGTGAATGGGCACAACTGAGCATCCTCCTGGGTCATAAACACGCGGTGGCCGACTGCCTCTATTCCTGACAGCCCTTAGACCATCTACGCTCCGTGGGAAGCAGCATCCCACCAAATCCCATCCCCCAAATCCTGAATCCTCGGACTATTTCTATCCAAGTTTAATCTCTTTATGCTGCTGTTATAGAAAACACTGTTATTAAAATATAAGGTTTAGTTGATGATGACAAAACCCTGGATGTCTGGAAAATGTTTCTGGCAGGAAGTGATATTTTAATAAATCAGGACAATGGTTGTCACTGGTGTGACGTTGGGGAGGGGAAGGAGGTGTAGAAGGAGGTGGAGTGGCATCTGGCTTTTCTTAGTCCAACCAACCGTTTCTACAAGTGAGATGAAAGTGACCTTGCCAAAAAGCTCGCCTCCCAGATTAAGTTTTCGAAAGTCGTCAGGATTCAGAAACTGCTCTGCTAAATGCTCCAAAGCAGAAAGGGTTTGTTGGCAAAAATTCCTCCATTTCCTATTTCTGTTCTTAAATCCAATCTCACTTATTAACAGCAAACTAAACCTCTAGTAGGCATACAAAGGTCAGCTTGAGTGTACCTGGTGAATCATGCTTTCACTTGGTCAGGAAAATGTTCTAGATTAGGAGTGTCCATCCCAGAGGCCATGAGCCAGTACTGGTCCACAGCCTGTCAGAAACCAGGCTGAATGGTGAGAGTTAAGTGGTACCTTCACTGTGAGCGAATGAGGCTTCCTCTGTATTTGCAGCCACTCCCCATCACCTGCATCGCTGCCTGAGCTCTACCTCCTGTCAGATCAGTGACAGCATCAGATTCTCACAGGAGTGTGAACGCTGCTGTGAACTGCACATGTGAAGGATTGAGGCTGCGCACTCCTTATGAGAATCTAACACCTGGCGATCTGTCTCTGTCTTCCATCACCCCCCAGTGGGACTGTCTAGTCACAGGAAAGTAAGCTCAGGGCTCCCACGGATTCTATGTTAGGGTGAGCCTTATAATTATTTCATTATCTATTACAATGTGATGATAATAGAAATAAAGTGTCCGAGAAATGTAATGTGTTTGAATCATCCTAAAACCATCCCCCTCCCCTGGTCCACGGAAAAATGATCTTCCATGAAACCAGTCCCTGGTGCCAAAAAGTTGGGAAACCACTGGCATAGACCACAACTAACTAGTTCTCCTGGTGATCTGAAGTGATTTTAAGAGTAGAAGTCCTCTTTGAGGGGAGAAAGTGAGGATAAATCATCCATCCGTGCCGTGTTAGAATGTAGAACCTTCCTTCTGCCCCGCACGGACAATAATTTTAGCTCTTTGTTGAGTTCTGCTGCATGCCTGGCACTGTGCTAGACCTTCCACAGCTCATTAATTATGCATCCCCCTAATAGTCGGACGTGGGTGGTGTGATCATCCTATTTTGCATATGAAGACAATGATTTTGGAGAGGGCACGCAGCATGGCTGAGGGCGGAGAGCTGGCAGGCCACGGAGCGGGAATTTGCATGGACGGAAAGGTTCCGTTCAGCGGCACTGTCCTCCTCGTCACCATTCCCATTGTCACAGACATCTCTATTGTCATTTTGCTGTTTTGCTTAGAGACCTAACATGGGCAGAACCACTTCCTGCAAACCATGCATTCGCCAGGGTAAAACATTAGTCATACCAGCAGAACGGTCTGACGTGGCATTGCTCAGAACTTCCAAAACAAGTTAAGAGAAAAGCAGAAGCTAGGGAAGAAAGTCTGTTTATTTAAAGAAACAGTTTGAACTCCAGATCTGGGAAGGTTTAACCTGGGGCTCAATGAAGACAGAAAAAATGGAGGTAAAGATCCCTCTCACCAGTGCGCATCTTAAAGGATGCTTCCTGTGCCCTAAGGCTCAATAACAAAGTTAAAGTGGTGTCAGGACCTGTTCGTTTATTTGTTCATTCCTTCAGTCAAACTTTATTGGCCAGGTAAGGCACTATGCCCCTGACGTCTGATGGTGCATGACAAAGTAGCCCCTCTCATAGGGTTTACATGCTTATAGAGGAAGCAGACACCAACATACTAATACGTAAACATATGTCTTGTCAGTTCCATGGAGAAACATAGGAGAGCTGCAAGGTGCCAACCTGGAGCACCTGTGGCTATTGTGTAGAATGAGGTCAGGGAAGTCTCCGTTGAGCATTGGAGGTGTGGGCAGAGACCTGGGCAAGAGATGAAGCTCATCCTGGGATATCTGTGAGGTCTGCACTGCACTCAGTGGCAGCAGCCAGTGCAAAGTCCCCAAGGCCTACACTGATTTTGTGTGTCTGAGGAGTGGGAAGAAGGTGAGTGGGGTTTGAGAAGCGTGAGCCGTGGAAGGATTGTCATTATTGGAGTAAACAAGTAGCCAAGGTCTCTTTGTACAGGAATATATGGACCAAGGTGAGGGCTTTGAACTGAACTCCTATTGAAATGGGAGCCACGGGAGTGCTTTGAGTGAAAGGTAATCCTTAAAAAGAATCAATCGCTCTGTCTAAATTGTTGATAAGAGACTCCATCCAGGAAGACAAGCATAGAGCCCTAATCTGATTAGGGGGCTCTTAGTCCAGGAGAAGCATGGCAGTGCTGGCTTGGCCTGGATGGAGCAGCAGAGCAGACGGTGAGATGTGTTTGGGGTCTGAATATAATTTCACAGTGGAGTCAGCAGGATTTACTGATGGATCAACTGTGGGATGTAAGAGAGAGGAGTCACAGATGGCTTTTGCTGAAAAATCCAGAAAGATGATGATACAGTTTGGCTGTGTCTCCACCCAAATCTGATCTTTAATTGTAGCTCCTGTAATCCCCACCTGTGGTGGAAGGGACTTGGTGGGCGGTAATCGAATCTTCAGGGCAGTTTCCCCCATACTATTCTCGTGGCAGGGAAGAATTCTCACAAGATCTGATGGTTTTATAAGGGGTTTCCTCTTTTGCCTGGCTCTCATTATCTCTTGCCTGCCGCCATGTAAGATGTGCCTCTTACCTTCCACCATGATGGTGAGGCCTCCCCAGCCACTTGGAACTGTGAGTCCATTACACCTCTTTTTCCTTATAAATTACTCAGTCTAGGGTATGTCTTTATCAGCAGCGTGAAAACAGACTTAGTACAGATGGTGCTGCTGTCAGATGAGATGGGGAGGACCTTGGGAGAGGCAGATAATCAGGGCTGAGTTCTGAACATGGGAGTTGAATCCCACTTGTAGATCTTCTTATAGAGAGACCCACTAGGCATTGCATATGTGAGTCTGGGATTTTGGAGTCTGGCCCAAGCTGGTGTTTAAATTTGGGAGTTGTGGGAGAATTTAAAGTCAACGTGTGGAAGGTCAAGAGAAGTGCAGGCAGCCTTTGAGATTGCTCCCGTGATCCCATCTCCTGATGTGCATGGCCTGTTATGATTCACTACCCGCTGAGGGTGGGTGGAAGCTGTGACCTGCCTTTAACTAACAGAATATGGCAAAGGTGATGGAATGCACATGATTATACTACCTAGTGTTTTTGCAGTTGTTACATTGTGAGTCTGCAGTGTCTTGAGAAGACTATCTCTTGATGGCTTTGAAGAAGCCAGCTGCCTTGTTGTTTGAGCTGTCATTTGGAGAGGGCTGACAGCCAGCAGAAATGGGGACCATCCCTCAGGTAGCCACCAGGGAAGTGCATGCTGCCAACACCACGAAAGCTTGGCAGTGAGCCCTCCCTCAGTCAAGCCTCAGATGAGACCATAGTTCCAGCTGACATCTTGATTTCAGCCTCCAAACTCGCAACCCAGAAAAACTGCAATAAAAGTAAAGGCATTGTCAAAAGCCACTACATTGTAGTAATTCGTTATGCTGCAATAGAAAATGAATACAAGAGAGAAAAGAAGGAGCCAAGGAGTGGATTGGAGAGCAGAGACTGGGTCCAGGCATGGTGGCTCATGTCTGTAATCCCAGCAGTTTGGGAAGCTGAAGCAGGAGGATCACTTGAGGCCAGGAGTTCAAGACCAGCCTGGGCAGCACAGTGAGACTTCATGTCTACAAAAAATAAAAACAAAGTAGCTGGGCACAGTGGCATGCACCTGTAGGCCTAGCTACTCTGGAGGCTGAGGGGGGAAGATCATTTGAGCCCAGGAGTTCGAGGCTGCAGTGAGTTATAATTCCACCATTGCATTGCAGCCTGGGCAACAGAGCAAGACCTCATCTTAAAAAAAGAAAAAAAGAAAAAAAGAGTAGACGCTGGGAACTTTCTTTGGAAGGACACTTGGCCAGGCAGTTTTCCTATCAGGTTCTGTGAGAAGGAGACCAGTTGGGTGGCTCATTCTGCAACCCCAGAGGGTTGATCAGAGAACCCCATGAACCCTTTATGTGCCACTTTGGATCTGCTCCAGTTGAATACCATAAACCGGGTGGTGAGGGCTGACTGGCTGGATGCCTGAAAGCCAACCTCTCCCTTAGGGCTGCACATTGCATGCTGCAGCAGATTTACTCTAAATAGAAAATGGAACATATGGATCAGGAGATAATGTTTCCTTATGAATACAAGAGCCTGCTGGGCTACACTCCCTGTCAGATCAAAGGGCACCCTTCCTCCCTCCTTCCTCCCTTTTCCTTCCCTCATCCTGCTCCTCCCATCTGAAGCTAGAAGTCAAAACTTTGCCTCCAGTCACTGTTCTCTGTGGTGGTTTGCAATGAGATTTTTATTGTAATCTCAGAGTGTTTCATATTTGCCTTCCAAGTTGTAAAGGGCAGAAGCTTTCAGGCATCAGTGTTGACTGCCCAAGCAAGAGGCTTCTGGCTTCTCTACTGGATTCCCAAAGCTGCTGCTCCATTACCATGCCAAATCATTTTGTTATTCCCTGGGGCTGCATCTTTTCTCATTGATATAATGTTTATAAACAACAGGAGAAGAGGCAATGCTCTTTCTAACTGCATACCATTGGCAGAGCTTCTTCATTCACTCAACCAGTGCTTGCTAAGCACCTGCTATAGACCAAACACAGTTCTTGACCCCAAGATGCAAAGGAAAGTAAGACTTGGTCCCTCCATGGGCACCAGCATCACCTTCCAAAGATGGCTTTGCAGACAGTTTCAATTGCTGAAGAACTCTCCTGAGAGGCAACACCAGGTTCTTTGCTTTTCTTCCCGCTGATCACTCATGAGCACCCTGTCTTCATCAGCAAATAGGCAAGGAAATGGAAAAGGAACCCCAGTCAGACTAGCCCATTTTACTACTTGACCAAAGAAGACTGAGGTGGGAGGATCACTTGAGCCCAGGAGCTAGAGCCTGCAGTGAACTGATTGCATCGCTACACTCCAGCCTATATAATAGATTTGGACAATCTATTGTTCAAGTCAATAGACTGGCCAGGAACAGGGTAGATATGGCAAGATAATGGGGTGATAGCAGCAAACTCACCATTGTTCCATGATGTAATTGAATGCAGGACGAGGATATGCTGTCTTTTTCTAGAAGGAAGATGACTTCCCTGGAGTTGGTGACCTCCATAAAGGGTATTCATGCAACTGTGGGATTAATGGATAATAAAATTAGACCCTGGATTTGATTGCATTTATAGAAATTGAAAAATGATTATTGTTTGCAAGACGCCCTATATGTCTTCTAAAGGTCTCTAGCTCTGCCGACTTTAACACAGAGAGAAGTCAGACACATGGGCAGAACACTTTGTGCAGAGTCTCACTGAGTGCAAGAGAAAACCATTTCTTTTGGGGGATTGGGGGTGGTGGGTGGGGATCAAAATTTTATTTTAAAAGTCTTGTTCAACATTTATTGATTCAGCATCTGCCGTGCTCATGGCGCTGTCCTAGGTGCTGAAGATAAACCTGTGACTCTGACCCCCCAAGTCCCCTCTCTCTTACTGCTGACAGTCCAGTAAGATGTATTTGCACCGACCTCTGCTTAAAATGAGATTCAAGAATAGCCTTCGTTGCTGCTTCTCCATTTTTCTTGTCATTCGAGGATCTTTTGGTTTAGTTTTGCATTTTGTCAAATTTGAATCTACACTTCCACGGTAGATGGGAGTTAGGGACCTGGAGTCAAAGAGACCTACTTTGCTTGTCAAGAGGACATCTTTGTTTCCTTTGTGTTTAAGGCATGAGTCACTTTTCACAGATGAGCAGATTTTTAGTGTGCAGATGTGCAAGAATCCTGGAAGTCGTGTCCTCTGCCTTAAAACTCAATTAACAGTTCCACTTGTCTTGCGAAACACAATCCTGCACCAGTCTGTGTACATGTCTGGTGAACAACCAGCTGGAGACACAGCATCCCAGAGAGCTGTCTATTTTTACAAAGTTAAAAAATGCATAGGGATGATGTTCCTAAACAAAGCATGTTAAGTGTTTTGGACACACTTTAAATGAGATTATTATAGACGGAGAAACTGTTCCTGCCTTAATTAGAAAAAATCTTGGCGCTCATACCGGGAAGCTAATTGGCACCATCAAAGCATTGAATGAGTCCTAATTTTGCTACTTAGAGGCACACCTGGTGACTCTCCTCTCAGTGGTACCCAAAGACTCGGGCAACGAAGTTATAAAAAGTAACAGCTGTGGTGATGCAAAAGCTTCCGACGCACACAATGCTAAGAACAGGCTCATGGGCTTAATCCTCCAGCGTGAACTTTGCTGGCAGCCTAGGTAGGTGACCCAAGAAGGCTGCAGGCAGGTGAGGAGAGGGCGGAGTGACACACCCAAACAGAGGCAGCACCACCTTGAATGGGTCCGAGGAAGTAAGCCCTGACCTGGGATGGAATTTAGGATAGAATGATGAGGGCATGAGCCACCTGAAACACTTTGATGCCTTTTCACACAATGGCAGTAAGACAAGAGGAACAGGGGTCATGGCGTGTGGGGTAATGAGACAATCCAGCCACTGAGACTCTCAAGGAAGAGAGGAAAGAAGTAGGCAGGGGAGGGGGTCTCTATCCTTTGACCAGGTGATTAGCAAACTGTAGGAGACACAGTCTTCCCAAGGGATCATCTGGATGCACAGTCATGGGGTCCCCCAACAGAGAGTCTGATTCAGGGGTATGGGTGGGCATGTTGGGCAAGGGGAGGAAGGCATCGTCATCACCCCCGTGAGAAGGAGACTCTGATTTGGCCGGTATCTGCCACCCTGTTTCCCGGTTTCACGATGGTGATGTTCTGGGGTCTTCGTGATGAAGACTAGACTCCACAGTGAAACAGTCTATGCTAGGTGGCAGTCACACAACCTTTTAAAACTCACTCTCAATTAAATGGAATTAATTTCGTGAGCCCCATGTGACACTCCAGCAGGACCCATACAACATAGCCAATCTGTCGAAACAGAATATTCTCCCCTGAGATGATGAATATAAGGAAGAGATGGCTTTCACTTTGGGCCTAGTGGGAACTTTCTGTTTCTGAGGAATGCAAAACAAACAAAAACAATCACACACACACACACACACACACACACACACACACATACAGACACCAAAGATTAACCGTTCTGTTCCCTATTGAAAGCTCTAATTGCTTCTCCACCCCTGTCTTACCTTATAGTTTGGGGGAAAAAATCCCTCTAGCAATCTTCCCACCTCCCCGACAAAAGCTTTGCAAATTTCTTATCTGAAAACAGATGTTTGAGGGCTGGCTTTTCTCCCAGGAGAGTGTCTGTGGATGAATTTGTTTCTCTGAATGAAGCCTTTTGAGTAATTGGCACATTATGTAAGTGCACATCAGTCTATCACTAATAAGGAAAGTTCTTGAAGCTGAAACTAGCCTAACAGCAGGGTGATACCTTACCTACCTTTTCCTCCTCTTCCACGGGGCTTTACACAACATTGTGAAAAGAAAGGTTTATTGCTATTGAGCTGAAGACTTCAAACATTTTGCCAAAGTAGGGCACAGGTGACTTAACCAAGTCAAATGACTTTTTAAAGGCTTATACTTAAGAACTAGTCCTCTTAGTAAATATCCCTTCAGACTTGAAAAGGCGTGAAAAGATTCAGAAGGAAATTGATTGAGCTCAGTTGGGAAGTGGAGGTGGGGTGCTTGCCCTAACTTAGACTGTAGTGACCCAGATCAATGACAACACTAAGAAACAGCTGCATATTTGGGTTAAAGAGGGTTTTCTTAATTTTTGGATTGCTTGACTTTTTTTTTTTAAGTATTCCCTTTTTTGAAAACCCTAAGAGACTGTCTTAGCCAGAGACTAAGATGTAAGTGGTAGTAATTCATTTGTGATTCCAGGGAGAGGGAGAGTGGAACATGAAGGAGAGATGGGGAGGTAGGGAGAGCCAAGACAAAAGCACCTCATAGTTGCCCGTCCCACCCCCCACCACCAACACCACTGTGAACAGCTAGTTGCTAGATTTAGTGGATAAAAATACAAGATGCCCAGTTAAGTCTGAATTTTGGATAAACAACAAATAAAATTTTCAGTGTATTTCTTGCAATGTTTTGGATATACTTACGACATAAAACATTTTGTTATTTTTCTTATAATTACATTTATCTGGTAACCTTATTTTTATCTGGCAATTCTAATCAGGTAGAATCTTCTGAGAAGCCTCATGAGGCATCTCTTAGAACCCTCTTCTCAGAGTTGAAGGAGGAAGTATTCAACCACCTCTTCTCCATTAGTCACGAATACCACATGGGGTGTTAATTCATGATAGGTCCTTTATGACATGAGGGCACAAGGCGGGTTTGCAGACGCTCCGCCACCCCAGCGGGCTTCAGAGAACCCTGGGGGATGGAAGTTGAAGGTGTTCTGTGGGCCTGAAGTCAGGTGCTGTCAGGTTGTACCTGCATAAAGCTAGTCAAAGACTCAATGATCCTTACCACAGTGGTGGGAGGAAGAGTGAAACAAGAGATATCCAAGAGATATCTGAAGCATGCAGGTTCCTGAAAAGGATGAAGCACAGGCATAGGTCTGAATGTATTCACGTATTGATTCACTTAACAAATACTGATCACAGATCTACTGATATGGTTTAGCTGTGTCCCTCCCTTCTTCAAATCTCTGTGGCTGGAAGACCCCGTGGGAGACCCCACAAGTGCTAAAGCGAGGGTCTGAAGCCTCAGCCTCTTCCCATATAAATATTGAACCAGAAAATAATTAGATATACAGTTACAAGTTATTCCTATGTATAATCATAAATAATTAATAGTTATTCATATGTAATCACAGAAATACATATACTCAATATAACCTTTTAATTTTACTAATGATTCTCAGGTCATGAAGTGTGGAACTGAAGTGGCATTGGGAAGGAGGTGACCCTAAGGCAAGATGCTCCAAGCCCTCTGTCACGCCCGCGAACGGGCTGCTGGAGGGCACCTTGGCTGAGCGGCAGTGTCAGCGCTGGGAAAGCGCCTGCTGTTTAGCCAGCTAGGGAAGGAGACGTCTACTTCCTCCTGGGAGTGAGAACACTCCACTCCTCCAAGCCCTTGTGCTAGGCCTGACGGACATCCGGGGGCCTCATTGTCTCTATGTGGTGCTGTGCTTCAGCGGTCACATTCCATGTCTACTTTCATGTTCGGCTTCTGCACCTGGTTCCTCTTTTTCTTCGAAGAGGAGAATTAGTAATAGTAACATAAATCTTAATGTCCTTATTGTTTCTTGACAAGTATGGGAAGAGTGCTGACGCATTAGGTTTTCTCCTTGCCTCGGCTACTTGAAAGTCCTGGGCCCCTATCTCCAAGACACGTGAATTAGCTGACCCTGTCACTGACCGCCAGTACCTCTCCCTACCTGCCCTGCTCCCTGCTTTGTACTCAATAAAAGTCAGAGCGTCCAGGCATTTGGGGCCACTGCTGGACTCCGCGCTTTGGTTAGCAGTGGACCTCTGGGCCCAAACTCTGTTTTCTCTTTCTTGATGTCTTGTGTCTTCTATTTCCACAGATTCTCATATCTGCAGCAGTAGAGAGGGGCTCACAGGACCCAGTAGGGCTGGACCCTACAATCTCAGCTTGAATCATAACTCGCATAACTCCCACATGTTATGGGAGGGACCCGGTGGGGGATGACTGACTCATGGGAGCGGTTTCCCCCATACTGTTCTCATGGTAGTGAATAAGTCTCATGAGAGCTGATGTTTTTATGAGGGATTTCCTGTTTCCCTTGGCTCTCATGGTCTCTTGCCTGCCATCATGTAAGATGTCCCCCGCTCTTCTGCCATGATGGAGAGTCCTCCCCAGCCATATGGAACTGTGGGTCAATGAAACCTCTTCCCCTTATAAATTACCTGGTCATTGGTATGTCTTTATCAGCAGCATGAAAACACATTCATAGACATCAGCAGCATAGACCTCCCCAGCCCTGCTGTCCTGAAGCTTCTGCTCCAGGTGAGGGTGTATCTTGGGAGACACATGTGAACAGACTGACAGGTAGGCTGTAGAGCAGCAGAGACTTCAGCCTTGTTGCTCACGGCTGCTTCCTCTTTGCCTGGAATAGGACCTGGTACGCAGCGGTGGCTCGTTGGCCCTTGTTCTTCTAGAATCTTCATTATGAATACATAGTCTAGTGTGTTACACACTGTGAGATTTCACAAAGTGGAGAGGATGTGTGAGCCCTGGAGCAGGAAGGTGTGGCAAATTTGAGGGTGGAAAGGGTAGAAGGCCAATGATCCAGGAACCCTGAGAGCCATAGGAAGAAGGGAGTTCCAGGGGTGGCAGGTGAAAGGGACAGGATCACAGGGGATCCTGCACCACAATAAGAACACTGATCTTCTTGGCAGGGAAGTAGGAAACCCATAAGGAAACTTGCGCAATAGAGAATAATGATTGGATCTGCGTTTTTAAATTGAATATTCTTTATCTTGAAACATTATAAGGTTCATATGTAGATGTAAGAATTAATACAGCCCAACATGGTGGCTCATGCATGTAACCCCAGCACTTTGGGAGGCTGAGGAAGGTGGATCACCTGAGGTGAGGAGTTCAAGACCAGCCTGGCCAATGTGGTGATACCCAGTCTCTACTAAAAATACAAAAAATTAGCTGGGCATAGTGGCACACGCCTGTAGTCCCAGCTACTCTGGAGCCTGAGGCAGGAACATCGCTTGAACCTGGGAGGTGGAGGTTGCAGTGAGCTGAGATTGCACCACTGGTCTCCAGCCTGGGTGACAGAGCGAGACTCCGTCTCACAGTAATAATAATAATACTTTTTTAAAAAAGAATTCATACAAAGACATCCCATGTTTTCACCAGCTGTAACATACTGCAAGATTCCAGTACTGTATTATAATTAAGATATTGGCATCAATACCATCAAGAAATGGAACAGTTCTGTCACCACAAGGATCCTTCATTGTTCCCCTTCACAACCTACTCACTTCCTTCCTGACCCAAACTCCTCCTCAACCACTGGCAAGCACGACTCTGTTATCCATTTCTACAATTTTGTGATTTCAAGAATGTTATATGAGTGGAACTGCAGAGTATGTAAACTGTGAGCACTGGCTACCTCCATCAGCACAATTCTTTGGAGATTCATCCAGACTGTGGAGCATATCAAAAGTTTGCTCAGATTTTCGCAGAGTGGTGTTCCATGGTATGAACATGCCACAGTTTGTTTAACCACTCACCTGTTGAAGGACATCTGAGCTGGTTCCAGTTTGGGGCTATTGGGAGGAAGTTGCAATAAACATTTTCTTATAGGTTTTTGCATGACAATGTGATTTCTCTAGGATCAAGGCCCAGAAGTGCAATTGATCAATTGATGGATTGGATGGCAGTTGCTTTTTTAAGAAAGAAAAGAAAAGAAAATGAATGGGCGGGGCACAGTGGCTCACACCTGTAATCCCAGCACTTTGGGACGCCAAGGTGGGCAGATCACCTGAGGTCAGGAGTTCAAAACCAGCCTTGACCAACATGGTGAAACCCCGTCTCCACTAGAAATGCAAAAATTAGCTGGGCATTGTGGCATCTGCCTGTAATCCCAGCTTCTAGGGAGACTGAGGCGGGAGAATCACTTGAACCCAGAAGGCAGAGGTTGCAGTGGGCCGAGATCACGCCATTGTACTCCAGCCTGAGCAACGAGAATGAAAATTGTCTCAAAAACAAAAAAAGCATGAATTTTGCAGAAAAATCCCAAACTGTTTTCCAGTGTGAGTGTATGATTTTCAGTTCTGACCAGTGGGTCGAGAGCATCCTCACCAGCATTTGGTATTGTCACTGTTTTTTCTTGTAGCCATTCTGATATGGGTGCAATGCTACTTCATTGTGATTTTAAATTGCGTTCCTCCTGCAGTTAATGATGTTGAACATGTGTTTACTTGACAGTTGTTTAATCTCTTCGGTGAAATGTCCCTTTATGTCATTAGCTTATTTTCTAATTGAATTGCTTTCTTTCCCTATTGCTGAGTTTGGAAAGCTTTTTTATACATTCTAGATAATAATCCTTTGCCAGATATGTAGTTTGCAAATATTTTCTGCCAATCCATAGCTTGTTTCTTATCCTCTTAATGGGCTCTTGCCCTCACAGGGAAAAGATTTTCAGTTTGATAAAGTCAAATTTATTTTTCTATTTGGAGATTGTGCTTTTGGTGCCAAGTCTAGGAAGTCTTTGTCTACCTTAGATCCAGACAATTTTCTCCATTGTTTTTTCTAAAGGTTTTCTAGTTTTATATTTTATATTTAATTCCACAGTCCATTTTTGGTAAATTTTTGTATAAGGGGTGAGCCTTAGATTGAGGTTTATTTTATTGAATGTGAATACTCACTCCAGCACTGCATCAGTTTGCTAGGGCTGCCATATAAAGCATCAAAAACTATGTGCCTTAAACAACAGGAAATTATTATCTCACAGTTCTGAAGGCCGGAAGTCAAAGACCAAGTTCAGCAGGATTGCTTCATTCTGAGACTGGAGGAGAGAATCTATTCTATGCTTCTCCCTTATCTTCTGGGGGTTTGCTGCCAATACCTCTCATTCCTGCTCATGTACATGCATCATCCCAATCTCTTTCTTTACTTTTACATGGAATTCTTCCTGCCTTTGCTTCATATTTCCTTGGTATATGCCTGTCTTTGTCCAGATTTTCCCTTCTTGTAAGGACACCAAGTCATATTGGATTAGGGTCCGTGCTAATGACCTTATTTTAACTTAATTACCTCTGTAAGGCTCCTCTTTCCAAACAAGGCCACATTCTGAGGTGCTAGCGACCAGAACTTTGACATATCTTTTTTGGAAAGTACCATTCAATCCATAACAAACATCACTGGTTGAAAATTCTTTCTTCCAACGACTTACTTTTGCAGCTTAGTCAAAAATCAATTAAGAATATTTGTCTGAATCTATTTTGGGGTTCTCTGTTCTGTTCCATTATCCATAAGCCTGTCCATCAGCCAATACCATCCATTCTAGATTACCATAACTATATAATGTCTCTAAATTGGATAGATTAAATTCTCCCTCTTCTATCTTCTTTTTCAAAATTGTTTTTTATCTATTCTAGGTCCTTTATAACATTCAGAATAGCCTCATCGATATCCACAAAAAATATCTGCTGAGATTTTGATACAATTTGTGCTAAAATTATATCTCACTTAAGGGAAAATTGACATATTTACTATGTGAGTTTTCCAATTTATGAATACTGTATGTCTCTCCATTTATTTAGAGCTTCCATTTCTTTCTTCAGGATTTTGTCATTTTCAGCATGCAAATCTTGTGCATGGTTTGTAAGAGTTACACCTACATATTTTGTTTTTAAGTAATGATAAATCATATTACATTTTTATTTTGGTGTCCTATGTTCATTGCTAACATATAAAAATACAATTGATGTTTGTATGTTTATCTAGCATCTTGTAACATTGCTGAACTTCTTTATTAGTTCTCTTGTGGAATCCTTGGGATTTTCTATGTAGACACTTATGCCATCTGCAAACAGTGACAGCTTTATTTTTTTCAATTTTTATGTCTTTAAGTTCCTTTATATATCTTATTTACCTGGCTAGAACTTGCATGACCGTATTGAAAACCAGATCAGACATCCTTTCAAATCATCCTCATTGCAAGGAAGAAAGTATCCAGTTTCTTACCACTAAGTCTCATGTTAGTTACAGACTTTTTGTAGATCCGTTTTGTCAAGTTGAGGAAGTTTATATACCATTTTTCTAAGAATTTATATTATGAATGGCTGTTGATTTTGTCAAAAACATTTTCTGCGTTGATTGATATAATCATGCAATTTTTCTTCTTTAACCTGTTAATGGGATAGGTTACCTTGGTTATTTTCAAACGTTGGACCATCCTTTCATTCTTGGAATAAGCCCCATTTGATCATGCTCTACAATTTATTTTTATATTGCTGAATTCTATTTTTCAATAGTTTGTTAATGCTTTTTTTTAACTTATATTCATAAGAGATATTATAGTTGTTATTGGATTTTTTGTTACTGTCTTTTCTGGGTTTTAATAACAACATATCACTAGCTTCATAAAATGAGTTGAAAAGTGTTCCCTTCTCTTCTATTTTCTGTAAGAGATTGGGTGAAAATAATGTCCTTTTTTAAACCTTTGGCAAAACTCTTCATGGGAAGAATCTGGGTGGACCTCCGTTTTTAATAGATCACTTTTTTTTTTTTTGCTGCTGGGTGAAGAATGAGTTGTAAACTCTTAGGCAATATGGTGGAACAATTTGAAGTGTGGAATCGTGCTTCAAACATGAAGAAATGTTGACTAAACTACAACACATCAAGAATAGGAACAAAAAGATGAGACGTAAGGAGGAAAAGCAGGCTGCAGGTGGAGATCAGAAAGTACGAAAGGTGAATAGGTAGAGTTTTTAAGTAACAAAAGAGAAATTCTAGAAAAGAAAATTATGAGTGGGAAAAATGATTTTATAGATTGATCGACAAAGCTAGATAGAGCTGAAGAGAATATTAAGGAAGTAAAAGAACCAAAGGAATCAGCCTAAATGTTGTAGAGAGAGAGAAAGAGATGGAAACGTGAAGAGATAATGAAGACTGATAATGAAGATTGACACTTTAAAAGAATCCTGAGAGAGAGAGAATGCAAAATTCCAAATACCGAAGGCACAAACTGTAAAAATAAATCTTAATCGAGAAACCATGTAATAAAACTGCAGAAGGTCTCAAAAGAGAGAAGGCATTTAAAGTATTTCTAGAAAGAAAGCATCTCTGATGGAAGGATGAGAATGAGAGCACAGCAAATGTCTTCAGACCTTGAGGAGGGATCTCAAAGGGCTGGGGGGGATAAACATCGACCCAGAATTCTATACTGGACTCTGTTATGACTCAAGGTTGAAAGCTAAATAAAAACACCCATGCATGTATTTCAGATATATAAAAACCTAGAGAATTTATATTCACAGACCTTTCTAAAATAACCTCAGGGGAAGTTCTTTTTATAAAATAAACTATGTAAATGTGTATAAATATCAATTGTTGGCAAAGGTGAGAGAGGAGAACTCATGTACAGCAGGTGGGTATGTGACTCGATAATCACGTTTAAGAGGGCATTTGGCATTGGTTAGTAAGGCTGAGATGAACACTAGCACCCAGAAATCCTGCTGTTTCTAGCATAGATCAGAAACTCTTGTCCGTACGTCCCAGTTGATCTGCACGAAGGTGTCCTCTGCAGCATCATAAGAACAAGGGAAACAGTGAAATTGCCAGCGCTCATCAACCAAGAAATGTGTAACTAAATTATGATATAATCCTATAAAAATACTATTCAGCCATTAGAGAATTGATTTTGTTTTGCGTGAATCAGCCTAAACAGTGTTTAAAAAATGAGGTTCAGTTAAAAAAGGCATAACAGAATTACATGTCTAGAATCATCACACTTATGCAAACAAAAATTCACACATAATCTAACGAGATTTCATGGTTAACGTTACATGTGTGTTCACGCATGCATGTGTGTGTATACATAGTAGATAAAGAAAAACTTTGACAGAAAGATACATGCAGATAATCTGACAATGGTTACTTCTGGAGTACTCTTTGTAGGAAAAGAAGGAAGACTATGATGCTGCAGAAGGCCTCAAAGGGAATGTTAAAATATGTATATTATTTCTTCAATAATCTGACAATGGTTACTTCTGGAGCGCTCTTTATAGGAAGAAGAAGGAAGAATATGATGCTGCAGAAGGCCTCAAAGGGAATTTTAAAATATATATATTATTTCTTCCGTATTTTAAACAATCTGCATTGAAATAGCCAATGATATTTTATAAAGATGTTGAGTACAAAGAGGTTTGTTACATTTCTGTGTGTATTTTTCTATACTTTGAATTTTAAAAGATGGCAGAATGGATGGAGCAAGTGGGCGCAGAGACACCAGTGAGAGACTCTGGCAGGGACGTCAGTGGCGGGAACCTGGATGGAGGGATCGGAGCTGGGGAGGAGGCTATGGACCAGAGGGAAGCACTCAGGCCCAAGAATGTCTCTTGCTTCTGTTTCAGGGATCTTTTGCTGGATAATGAAATATCCCAAACAATGACGACTCTTTTTCACTCCGTGAGTTTTCCTGCCTGGCCTCAAGGATGCATTTGGAGGTGCTGAGCTGGATTCGGCTGCCAGGGCTGAGATGACCTCACTGCTGTCCACATGTGATCTTTCCAGCCAGATTTCTTCACACTGTGGCCACCTCCAAGCAGGGTTCAAGCGGAGAAGCGCAGACACACTCTGTGTCACATTTGCTGGTGTCCCACCGGCCGAAATAAATCACAGCGTGAGAGGAAAATACACAAATGAACGCTGGTGTGATTTACTGGGGGCCATGACTCCAACAATCTACCACCATAATACTAAAATAATTAAGGCAGTGATGTATTGACACAGACGTAGAAAGAGAGCAGCATATGAAAACCGATAACCTCAGGGGAGGATCAAACAGACAAAGCAATTGAAGAACAAGGTAGGATAATTTGTCATACTATAAATCAAGAATTATTATAAAGAATAAGAAAGCAATTTTTTAACAAGGTGCCAAAAACACTAACTATGAAATGAAGGATCAATAAATTTAATTACATTTAAGTTATGAAGGCTTACCAAAAGACACCTCAGAGTGAGTGAAAAGACACGTCACGTCGTCGGGGAAGAGATCAAATATAATCAATAGAAGAATAGTGTGCAGATGACAGAAAGAACTTTTATTAATCACCACGGAGGAGATGAACAACCCAACAGAACACATCAATGGCTTCAAAGTTGCATATATAATATGCAGGCATGACCAGGAAGATGAAATGCAATCGGTCAATACACATAAAGAAAGATACTCAACCTCATTACTAATTAGGAAAATACAAATGAACACCACAATGAAATCTCAATATGTACACATCAGGGTGGTAAAAGCTTAAAGATCTGGCAAAAGGAGGGATTGAGGCGTACCCATTTCCTGTTGGAGGAGAGCCCATGTTTTATGCTGGGGACGTGCACCGGGAGTTTTCAGAACTGCAAGCTACAGATAGACTACTGAACGTCTATGAGCCGCATTTATGGATACATAAATTGTGGGACACTTGAAATGGAAATAAGTAAGTTGCAGCTATACACGTCACCATGGGTGAATCTCAGAAGTACGTGATAAGCCAAAGAAGTGTGTCACAAAGAACACAGGCAGTCTAATCCCTTTTATATAAAGACCAGTAGCAGGCACAGCCTCAGCTCTGTTGTTCAGAAAGATATGTGTAGGTGGCAATGCAATAAATAAAAGCAAGACAATTGTTATCAAAAAGAGGTCAGGACAGTGAATATCTGTAAGGAGAAGGGATGGGGGATATACTGGGAAGAGGCATGGAGCAGTCCAGGCTCTCTCTAAGACCCTGGCCAAGGTCTGTTTCTTGACCTGGGCAATGGTTATAAAGTTATTCTTTAAAAGAAAATAATAAAAAGTATAGCTTGGAGGGGATGAGAGTGAGTGAAGAAGGCGATGGTTCCACGTGAATACGGAAAGGTGGGGTATGAGGACGTCCGAGGGATGTGCTTTGGATTTAAGTCATGATGGCCATTGGCAGCTTCTACTGGCATAGCCTGGAGGACATGGGGGGGTGGAAGCCAGATTGGAGAGGGTGGAGGGAGTAAGTGGTTGCCAAGTGAGTCCAGTGGTGTAGGGAAGGGGAAGTATCTTTTCTTCACTCATTGCAAAATTCATGGCTGATGCCCCTACAACAAAAGAAAAGAATAAACTATACACGTTTATTTAATATAAGGCTTATGTGACCATGGAACCTGCTTTAAGGAAATGAAGACCCAAAGAAATGGGTATACCATTGTGTTTTAAGCTAGCTTGAAAGAAGTAGATCATCATGAAGTGTAACTGCAAAGGGGTCATGAGTCACGGTGATGAGCTGGGGCTGCTTAGCCAGGCCTGTTTGTCCAGATCCTTCTCTGCGTCCCTGTGTCTCCAGATATAAGAATGTTCTTTTCCTTCAGGGAAAGCAAGCGTACCTCTCACATGAGGATCTCATGACCTGCATCAGGGAAGGTCGGGAAAACCCTCCCTAGGTTCTATGATCTGCTCCAGGGGAGAAGGGCGATGGGAAGGGGAGAGCGGCCTGTGTTTCTGCTGTTTTCTCTAATGCCAAGGCGCATATTTGGGAGTAGCATGTCTTGAATCCCATCGATAGCAGGCATGCAGTAGGGTCAGGAAATGGCTTCTCCTGGGGGCATCATCCGCAGAACACCACTGATGCCTGCTTTATCTGCTCCTGCAGCTTCAGTACCTGGGAGAGAAGTCTTGGCATATCCTGGGTTCTTAATGAAACCTGTGGAGTGAATGAACGTGGAGTGAGCATCTCCGAGTCTATGAGACCATCAAACCTCCATTTCATACAGCTGTCTTGGAAACATTTCCACCTGAGCAGAGATGCATGCTTATGGAACATTCACTCATTACTGGTACATTGTTTGAAAAAGTCCTGTAATCACAGAGTGCATTTCATAGCAAGCTGGAAACTAATTGTATTATGTCGTGTTGGGAATGGAGAGACGGCATGAAAGATCTCTTGTACCTGCAATGTTGGACACCTGAGAGAGTCTCCCAACAAGTGTCAGTGAAGCAGGGGAAGCGCCCGTCAGCGGGACCAGATTTGAGCTTCACACACATCCTCTCACCTGATTCTCATGACTACCTGGGGCAAGCAGGTGGATCCCCAGCTGCAACAAGAGCCTCAGGTTCAGGGCCCCAAGTAGGTGCACAGCAAAGGTGGGCTGAGGGCCCACAACTGCTTGAGTTCAAAGCCCTTCCAGCACCATCCATACTCTTGATGTGTACGTTCACAATGTGCAACCATGGTGGATCGTTTTCTGGAGGCAGCTGCAGACTGAAAACCTCCCAAGTGGTTTTTGTTACCTTGCGTGCATTTAAGGGACGTGCTTCTCTTCAGATAGTTTTATCTCCATTAACTTCTCGAGCTGCTTCAGAAGATCAAGAGTGAGCCCCCTGAGGCTCCCTGTGACAGGCCCAGCTTAACAGAGAGTGAGAAATACTTTCTTTAACAACACATCAGGTCCCTGCCTCTTCCTGAAAGTATTCCTTGATAGTCACCCCCATTGCTGTAACACAGGTTCCCTGGATCCTCTGTTGCTTCTCTGCAGTGAGGCTCCCGTTGCAGCTGGGGATCCATGGATCACCCCCAGGTAGCTGTGAGGATCGAGTGAGAAGACACGTGTGAAGCTCAGATCGCGCCCTCGTGACTGCTGCTTCCTTTCCTTCACTGACACTTGTTGGGAGACTCCCAGGTCCAACCTGGCAGGCACAAGAGACCCATCATGCTGTCTCTTGCTCTGCTATTTCAGGTGACCTTGACAATCAGGGTTAGGAGGCAGTGCGCCTGGCGGGGTAGTTTGCCTTAGAGCTTCCAACCCCATACTGGGTTCACAGTAGTTTTCAAATAGTGAAAGTACAGATCTGAAGTGATTTACACATGTTATTTATTTTAACACACACAGAGAGATACACACACAGAATGTCTTTGTTTGAGAGAGATCCTCTTATGAAGCCCATTTTACAGATGAAGAAACTGAGGCCCACAGAACTGAGGCCTACATCACACAGCTTTTAGGCGGGGGTGCCAGGATTCAAAGCTCAGTGCCTGAAATGAAGACAACTTCCCTTAAAAGTCATCCTCATCTGACTTGCACCCGTTGCCTTCAGCGCTCCCAGGTCTTTCAGAGGAAGGGAAGGCTGGAAGGCAAGTAGGAAACAGATCAGGAGTCTTTCAAGCTTATTGCCGAATCATTGTCTCTGCTTCAATCAGTCCCGGAATGTTCTGTTTCCCTTTGCCGTGCTTCTCGGCTGGAGGTTTTTCTCCAAAATGAATGCAGAGGAAGCAGCTCATTAAGAGAACTAAGTATATTTGTTCCTTGGCTTGAAACCGTGGAGGCTAGAGATTTAAATCTGGGAGCGTTGGGGGGACGCAGGCGAGAAAACAAAAGAAATAGCAATTTGAAAGGGCACGGATTAGCCCAGGGGCTGTTGTTTTTTTCACCCATGCCTTGTGCACAGAAGGTTTTCTGTATTACCATCTCCTGCTTTTTTATATTATTTTTATTTCTCATCAATTACAGAGGCCCATTTGCAGGATACTACAATAGGGTAGAGATTATGTTGTGAATGCTTTTATAGGCAAAGTGTGCATCTTAAAAATGGAAATGACAGCCGTTGCTGAGAGTGAAATGGTTGACTTTGGCGGTGAAGTCGTTCTTGACGAGGATTCTCAGCGTCTAGGGATGTCTGTATCCAATAAAAAAAAAAAATGAAATGGCCCAGACTGGGTAAGGGATGCTATTTCCAGTTCGATTTTTATTTTTTCACTCCAAATTCTATAGAGTGAAACATGAAATTAGTCTCAGAACCAATTCCTGGAATGTCTGCCTGCGTTTCGGGTGGTTAGATATGACACAATATGAGAGAAGAGAGCATTAAAGCAGCCAGCTCAGCCATGTGTCTGTGGGGATGGGGGGGAGTTTTCTATAATTTTCAAAGCTTTGATTTATTGCCATGTTCAAGAATTAATTATAGCCTGAGGTCCCTGAAATGAAGGAGGTTAAACAAAACAAAACAAAAAAACAACATGACAATTCCACATCTGGTTGAAGGCACAGCTGGGTCTATTTAGGAAAACTGCCCCATCTCTGGCTCCCTGAACTCAAGCAAATGGTCCACCTTTCCAGGCTGTCTCCTGGGGCCAAAGAACCATCAACAGTTGGAACATTATTAGCACCCTTCTTCCTGTGGGTCTGGGGAGAGAATAGCATTCTCGGTATAGCAGGCATCTGTGGCTGCAGTTTTAAAATGAAGATGTACAACCGGTGGTCTCTGGTCCCTGCTCAAGGTAACCTCTGCTGACTCATTACGTGCTTAATAAGATCTCTTGTCGAGGCCAAGAAAAATGGCCTTGTGCTGACATGCAAGGCTGGCTGAGTGAAGGAAGGGTGGGAGGGAAATAACTTTTAGAAGTGAGGTAATGAGTCGTTTTTGCCTCTTCAGAATCCATAGCTGTCTCTAGGCATCAGCTAGATGCTATCATCTTCCTAGCCAGCAAAAGTTAGGAGAGGGAGACCAGGACTGTCTGTTAATAAATGGTCTCCCTAATTTGCAGCTGACTCAGAGATGACTGACGCAGCCTTGCATCAGGTTTGTGACCAACTCCTCGTCCAGGTTCTATGTAACAGGTGCATCACGGATGTCCCCTCACCCTTCTTCTTCAGCACAGCATCCTAAGATAACATTCAGGAAACATGGCGATTTTTAACACATTGGTTTTTTTTTGGGCATATGGCATTCAGGCAACATATTTTTTAAATGTCCATTAAGTATTCAGCAGGAAAAGTGACACAAAGTGATGTCAGAGTTGACTCTGCCTTCAAACAGCTTTGAATCAGTTGGAGAGCAGGATGTGGTGGTGGAGGGTGGGGTGGAGGAGAATCCAAGGGCCACAGAAAGACCAAGGAAGGGATGTGTGGGACCAGGAGGAACCGAAGTGAGCTTTATGGATCTCAGCCAGACCAATGTGTGGGCAGTGTGGCTACTTGGAGAAAGAAGTATTTCAGGGCAGGCAGTCACTTGGGTATTTGTCCCATAAACCTGGTATTGCCTGGGCAGTAAAAGAACCTCGGCTCTAGAGGCTGGGGTCTACAAGGGAGTCATAGGAAACTGAGGTGGGCAGGTGGGGTGGGGGTGGGATGCAACCAGCTGTGACCTGCTGGCTGGAAGGAGACAGCAGACTCAACTCCCCCCAGACGGGGGCCTCTTATCTCTAAAATCATTTTCTAAGCTTCACCACTCATTTGTTCCTTTAGAGTTCTAAAAACAGGAGGAAGAATAGCACCTGCTGCTACAGATGAGGCGCCAGCTTTGGAGCCATCCGGGTGAGTTCGTGGTGGGGGCAAGTGGCACTCCATGTCAGGAGGGCGGTGCCGGCATCGGGTCTGCCTCTGCCCCACACAGTGACCGCACTGCGCCCCACAGCCCAGCCCTCCCCAGCCGGTCATCCACCCTAGAATAATCGGCTACCTTCATGGCCAGTCCTTGTCCTTGCCTGTACGCTCCCTCCTCCTCCACCACCCCACCCCGTTCTCGTCTCCCCAGCCCCTAGGGATGCACATATGGCAAGGCCTTGTCAGGAAGCTTGGTGAAATGAGACAGAACTCACACACGCAGCTCGGGTGAGGACATCCCAGCGCCTCCGGAAAACGGAAGCAGAGAGACAGACCCTGTGCTCCAATTTCTAAAGTCCCTTAAAATGTCCACAGTTATACTCCATGCATATTTGGGAGATGAGGGAGTGGGAGATACCGAGAATCAGGGATGAATGGGGAACTGCCAGTGGGAACAGACCGTCAGCCAGGGAGGTGGGAAACTGAGTCACGTCTGGATCCCAGCCCTGTCAGCACCTATGTGATCGGCCTGAGATGGTGACTGACACCCTCTGGTGCCTTTCCTCCTCATAAGGAGAAGGAATGTCCTGGGTGGTGACCCACAGTCTCACTCCATGTGGAGCCGAATGAAATAGTGGGGTCTTGGTATCTCATTCTCATGGGACTCCACGCTTCTCAGGAGAAAGGACAGAAGAGGACTTGAGGCAGCCTGTTTTGTTGTTAGAATATTCTCTTCTCTGGCAAAGAATGACCCCTGGAGAAGATCAGTTTATGGTCCAGTAACTGCAGCGTGTGCCCCTCACAGGAGGCTATTTCAGTTCACGGAGCCAAGCTGAGAATAGCTCCAAGGCATGGCCCAGTAACCTTCTCTTTCCCCCCACAAGCTTCTAAGTTACTCTGCACAGTGGCTGGAATCACTTATTGACCAATCTGTTGTCAGACTCCTCTTTGGTAGGCTTAATCCTTGGCCTGCTGAGCCCAGCTCCAGCAAGAATCCTGCTAAGCCAAGTTAGCAAGAATCCCCCACTTCTCTTCCTTTGAGCTCCTCTTAGTAATTTTCCATCCAGTGACTCCCTCACCCTGTGTGTTGGCTATAAATCCCTCCCTAGCGGGCTCTGTTGTATCCAAGTAGAGTTCAATCTCTCTCCTCTATTGCAATGGTCTTGACCCCTATTGCAGTAGCGTTGAATAAAATCTTCCTTGCCTGTTTACTTCCATCCATTGCAAATTTTCCTTGACAACATCCATGACCAATAATTTCTACATGGGGAGGCAAGAGCCAGCAGTGGATTTTGAAAAGCCATAAAACCAAGTGCATGAGGAAATGGGATATTATACCTTGCACAGTGGCTGACAGGTGGTAGCAGCAACAGACAGTTCTCACTCCAAGTGTATCCATCTCCCATTCAACATCGTTGTCCCAAGGGAACATGGAGGGTGAGTGAGTTCTCTTGTTACTGCTATTTTCTCCCCATAAACATGCAAGCAAAACACAGCCAAGCTACTGGTACTCTCCCAACCTCCAAAAAGATTCTAACTCTGTGAAGATCCTAAAGAAGAGATAAAGGTAAGTCTAAAACTTAGAAAATGTAATTCCGCAAGCCAAGCCATTTGTAATCATTTCATGCAAGTATTTGCTTAATTGGAACTATTAAACAGAAGCATTATCTGATTATTTTCTAATGATGTGTCTTTATACCTGTCATCCTATGCAGTAATTAGCTATGGCACATTTAAAACCTTGAGAATATTTTGAAACATGAAGCACCAGGAGGGAAATTGACAAGAATCAATGTGTAAAAGGATCAGGAATGCTAGCCAGAGAACACCCACCATGGCAGTGTCAAACACTGGATGTCTGCATCCTTTTGTGGCCAAAGATATGAGCCCTGGTAACACTGGAAAGCAGCTACTCTTTAATCTACACTATTGTGTATTCACCTAATACAGAATAATCCTAAAACTCTGTGTAGGGCAATGTAAGTGCTCTGAAATAATCTTGTATTAGTTTCTCCTTCTCTTTCAGGACTTTTCTACTTCCTACCAATATTTATTTCTTGCAGAGCATGTAACACCATTTGCATGAGTCAGAAACCCAAAAGGGAAGTCTGTTTAGGCATAATGTCTCTATCTAGAAAAGCATGGGTTTGGCCCAGCCCACTGCCCAAACCATTTTCTTTCTAGGCCTTTAGCTTTATGTCGTGTCTCTTTACAAATACACGTTTGTATAGGAGGCAATTACAATCTTTTCTAAGTAGTTTGTGCAAGGAAAATGAATTGGTGCTTTTTTATCTCAATGTAAATAAAATGAGCTGTAATAACCCCCAATTAGCACATTAAAATAAGTTGAAGATTTGTTTTTATCATTTCATTGTACAGAAAAAAAGGCAGCAGTGAGAACCTTATATTAGTGACAAAAACAGTACCAGTTGTTTGCCTTCAAGAGCAGAAAAAATCTAATTTGAAACTCTCTGCGAATCTTCGATAATTAATTTCACACCAAACGTGCCATTAGAAGGTCTATAAAGCATCTGAAAGCTTAAAAAAAAAAAAAAAAGAACCCAAACCAATCATTTTCCTTCTAAACAAGAATGTCAACAATAAAAATTTAATATGCATAATGAAATTAGGAGAGGAACAGAGCCAAGTTAAAAGTTTTGTCTTGCTTCCTTTCTTTCAAAGTTGGCAATTTCAGGAGTGAACTCGAACTTTGTCAAGTGAGGGGAACAATCAGGATGTTTTAGATGATAAAAAACCACCAAAATGTAAGTGAATGATCGGAAAAATCAGTGTGTATATGGTGTCTGGTGGCTTCTGTGCATGTGTGTTTGTGCATGTGTACGTGTGCATGATGTGCATAGCGATATGGTTTTGCTGTGTCCCCACCCAAATCTCATTCTGAATTGTAGCTCCCATAATTCTCATGTGTTATGGGAGGGACCTGGTGGGAGGTAATTGAAACATGGGGGCGGGTCTTTCCTCTGCTGTTCTTGTGGTGGTGAATAAGTCTCATGAGATCTGATGGTTGTATAAAGTGCCCCTGCACACACTCTCTCACCTGCCACCATGTGAGACATGCCTTTGCTTCTCCTTTGCCTTTTGCCAGGATTGTGAGGCCTCTTCAGCTACGTGAAACTATGAGTCCTTTAAACTTCTTTCCTTTATAAATTTCCCAGTCTCAGGTAGGTCTTTATTAGCAGCCTGAGAACAGACTAAAACACAGATCTATCTGTGTATGAAGAGTATGTGACTGCTTGTGTGGTGTTGACGTGTGATGGCACATGTGTGTACATGTGTGTAAGTGTGCATGGGGGGTTTCTGTCTGTAGTGAGTTGTTAGGAGGTAGAAATAAGAAGCATGTAAGTCAGAGATTTCTCTGGGTAAATGTCAACGTGAATGAGTAAGGAATCAAAAGCAGGCAGCTTCACCGTGCCTACGGTCAATATACTAGATTAATTATTAAGGTGAGATTATAGACACCATTTAAACCACCATTGGGTAAATTCATGCACCACAGAAAAACATTGGTCCTAAACTGTGGATCAGGCAGGGTAACCATTCCACCGTACTTACACGCATGGTTTAACGTTGAGCTTTTTGTTCTTCTATGAAAACTGAGACAAATGGAAGTGACTTCTCAGGTTTGCTGAGAACAACAACAACAAAAAGACCTCTGCAAAATTTATCCAATGGAATTTTCCTGCTTAATTACAGCCATTGGTGTAATTTCGGGTCTCGGGGACTCATCCTTGGGCCATGTTCACATTTGGTGGATGAACCAGGACTCTGTCTTCCCATGGTGTGATGGTTCATACTGAGTGTTAAGTGGACCAGATTGAAGGATGCAAAGTATTGTTCCTGGGTGTGTCTGTGAGGGTGTTGCCAAAGGAGATGAACATTTGAGTCAGTGGACTGGGAGAGGCGGACCCACCCTCCATCTGGGTTGGCACCATCTCCTCAGCTGTCAGCATGGTTAGAATACAGCAGGCAGAAGAAGATGGAAAGAGCACACTTGCTGAGTCTCCCGGCCTTCAGCTTTCTCCTGTGCTGGAGGCTTCCTGCCCTCGAGTATCAGACCGCAAGTCCCTCAGCTTTTGGACTCTGGATCTTACACCAGGGGTTTGCCAGGGGCTCTAGGGCCTTCAGCCACAGACTGAAGCCTGCACTCTTGGCTTTCCTGCTTTGAGCTTGGGGACTCGGACTGGCTTCCTTGCTCCTCAACTTGCAGATGGCCTACTGTGGGACTTCACCTTGTGATCATGTGATCAATTCTCCCAGTAAACTTCCCTTCATATATACGTCTATCCTGTTAGTTCTATCCCTCCAGAGAACCCTGCACATGGCGTCCTCCTCTGTGTGTCTCCTAAGAGGACACCTGTCCTTGGATTCAGTTCCCCCTGGGAAAATCCAAGGCGATTTCATCTCAAGGTCCTCAACTAGATGACATCTGCAAAGACCCTTTGTCCAAATTCAGTGACAGTCAGGGTTCCGACATGGATATTTTTTGAGGAGAGGCATTGTTTTGGTCTACCACCGCCACCCCCAATAAGACAGATACTATTATTTCCTGCACATTTTAGTTGGGGAATGGAGTCACAGAGAAGGCCACATAGCCAGCAAATAAAAGCAGCAGCAACGGGTCCTGTGTGCCCCGCTACGGTTCCTTGCTCCCTCACCAGGGTCGTCATTAATAGATGTTGGATTGCATGTGGGGGACCCACGTCCTGATCCTTCAGATCCAGTTTGAAGAATTTGCTATCAATGGCATTGAAGTATCACTGAAGGATCTCCAGAGCCCAACAGCTAAGTAGGAATGCAACCTAAGGAGACTCAAGCCTCCAGTCCCTACGCAGTGAGATGCTGGTGACCGTGCCCTGACATCTGTCCATTCTGCCTCCCCAGGCTGTTCGGATGGGTGGGGTTAAGATTCATGCTGTTTGGGGCAGAGCAAGCGCCCTGCAAGCAAAGAAGGGTCTGTTTCTCTGCTACTAGAGAAGCCCACACCCAGTGTCTTTGCACAGTGCTGTCTCTTGTCTGGGTGCCGCCAAGTGGAGGCCACGGAAACTCAGAAGCAAGGTCACATGTGCCCGGCATCTGGTCCAGCCATCAACAATATGGTGCTATTGAACACAGGGTCGCTGCAGTGCCCCATCCACACAGAGGGCCCTCATTAAATGTCATCTGATTTTAGAACGGGAGAGGATGTAGGCATCACGGAATTGAAGGCCTTCATTCAGAAGCAGGATATTTGAGGCCAGACTCGCCCCAGCCACTGCGCCCAGGGCACAGGGTGTCTCATTCAACTTGCCATGTATGGTTCCTTTATTGACCCTGACGGTGACAGCAGCTTCCTGCTGTCGGGAAGGATCCTTTGCACTGACGGGCACATGCATGTTATTCGCCAGCACAGGGGAAAGCTCCCGGGGACGCCTTGAAGACAGGCAAAGCTTTGGCTCTCCTCCTGTTATTAACCACTCCCTGCCTCTCCCAGGTACTCTTCATCTTTGGCTGTGGCACTGTGACAGTCCCCCCTCTTTGTCTTCAAAAGGGCAGTGGCTTTGAAAAGTAACCTCTGTTTGTGGGCTCTTTGCACAAAACCTAACCCCACTGATTCCCAGAAAAGCAGCAGAAATACTGATCCGGGGAGTCAGTTTGTGCACCTCCATGCCTGCCTCTGTTGAATGGCAGCATTGGTCTCTCAGAGGCACTTTCAGTAGGAAAGAGAAAGGGCATCTTTTCACCGATTGGCATGAATGGGACCCATGCCCTTCTAAACATATCATGCGTAGATGATTCTGGAGCCAAAACCACTGGTAGGAAACCCAACTTCACCACTCCCTGGTACCAGTCAGATGATTTAGCATATGGAATAAGAAGACCCACTTTTGTTGAGCTCACCTCTGCAAGTCTCTGCCGTTTTCTTTTTATGTCCTGACCGATAGCCCAGAGGCCTTGACTGCTCTGTGACCCGGCCAGCTGCAGGTTTCCTCCTGCAGGCTTGAACCCAAGCTGGAGTCTGGAACACTCCCAGGCACTGATAAAGCCACTCAGGTTGTTGCTTGCAGCCCTCAGTGAGAGGTCACATGGCTAAACGTGTAGAAACAACGCCCACCCTGAGCCAAGTCCCCTAAACCCTCAAACACCAGACCCTGACCCTCATCACGGACATACGTGGGCAAAATGGCCCTTTCCTTGCTGTCGGTCATGGGGCTTCAGCCACTGTATGTAATTTCCCCTGGTCAATGCTTCGCACTAAGCACCCTGGCATTCGCTTCTTTCTCTCTGGAATCCCAGCCAGCCCCATCTCAGAACGGTTTGGGGCTGTCTCTTGCAGCAACTCCCCTGCTGTCAATTTTGGGGTGACTCTCGCCATGGTTTTGGCCAGACAGAGCAGCCTTGCAAGGCATGGGTTAACTCGTTTGACGCTCACAATCCCAGGGCACAGGTGACCCTAGCACTGCATACTCATTTTACAGAAGGAAAGGAGGCTTGGAAAGGTCTCACAGCCAGGAACTGGTGGAAGCAGCTGCCTCCCCCGTCTGCCTGCTTTGCCTGCTGGGTTCTAAGGCCTTGCAGATTCATGAAGACTCAGTACCATGGGATAGGAAGAGTATGCACTGCCCAGGAGGTGCTGAAGATTCCAGGAGATAACCCCCTTGGGACTCACAGGAGCCTCACACCCCGCAGCTCAGAACAGGGTCATAGAAATGCTGATTCCCGTGGGCAACATGGGAGGGGGCTCTGGTTCTAGCCATGCACTGCCCCCAGGTTTAGTTAGTCTGTGTTTGAGTGAAGAAGAAATCAACACATTGGGAAGGAAATTTCGGGAGGGCCCCACCCCTTGGGCCTTTCATCTCCGATCCCATCCTCACCTCCCTCTATCTCTCGTAACCTCCAACCTGTGTCTTCCTCCTGAGTGGAAATGGGGCAGCTGGGGTGACTTGCAGAGGCTCTCGCTTGGGTTCCTGGGCTCCTCCTGGGATAGGGAGAAGGGTCATCAGGCTGGAAATTAGAATAAAGAGACATTCTCCCTTAAATTTAATTGCATCTCTGCTGGTAATTCAGAAACCATCATTTGCACACACATTTCTGAAATGCTTTTCAAAGAATTTCAAATCGGCCATTTAAAATTCTCATTATGGTAGGAAATGGTCCCTCTGGGGCCCAACAGTTTTCTTTCTGGTCTCACGGTCCCTGGAGGTACGGATTTCAATTTAGAGTTTTCCACATGGAAACTGAAGGAGCTCAGGCTTGCACATGCCTCCCCTGCCCCCTACCCCCGCCTTGGGCAAACACACTCATTTCCAAGTCATATGAGCAGCGAGAGAAAACATTTGTCAAACTTCAGTAGTGTAATGGGTCTTTGCTGCTGGAATTAAAGGCAACAGGTGGATAGTACTAGGTTTACTGCCTATTTATTGGCCAATCTCTCAGTTTGCCGAAGAACATTTGTAACGATTGGTAACAAACTTTCTGTTGATTTATATGAGTGCACACAAAACCAGAAGAGCCCCACATCTTCCCCAACCATGACTGCATCTCTCGGGAGACTCTCAGTTTCAAATAATCTTGTTAGATATTGTTAGCAATTGATACGTTTGCATGCTGTGAATGTGAAAATTCAGAAAATACTCAACCACCAATGACACCCACCAAGTCTTTCCCTAATTAATCAGTCACGAAAGAGCAGCTCCAGGTACTTTTTCTGAGCTGAGCGTCTGCCAAAGCCTTTGTCTTTATTAATCCTGATGATCCGCCAGTCAGTGCAGGCAGGCCCCTCCAAGGTGACGGAAAAGTGGGGACACCTTGGGGACTCACACCTGTGTCAAGTGATGAATCCTTCCAATAGCTGATTAGATTATTCCCAGTTCTGTCTACTTCTGGACATGAGACACTTCAGAGTCTGCTCAGGGCCCAGAAAGAGCTGGCACCCCCGAGGCTCTGGATGGTGAACTTCCTGCCTAACCCACTGAGCTTGATTGTGTGACTCCTCCGGGAGGTGTTCCTCAGGAGCACCTATCCCATGTCCTGCCCTGTAGACAAACGGACAGCGGATGGCTGTGGAGCAGAGTCTCCTCTGTGAATTGAACCAGTATCCCTGAATGAACAAACCTGCCCATGTGAGAACCAGAGACAGAGGTGCCTCTCAAACTCAGAATGTATGGGGCAAACATGGTGAGAGGGAAACCTAGAAGAAAGAGGAAACAGGCTGGGCTTGGTGGCCCATGCCTGTAATCTCAGTACTTTGGGAGGCTGAGGGGGGTGGATCACAAGGTCAGTAGATCAAGACCAGCCTGGCCAACATGGTGAAACCCCATCTCTACTAAAAATACAAAAATTAGCTGGATGTGGTGGCGTGCGCCTGTAGTCTCAGCTACTCAGGAGGCTGAGGCAGGAGAATCGCTTGAACCCAGGAGGTGGAGGTTGCAGTGAGCCAAGATGGTGCCACTGCACTCCAGCCTGGGTGACAGAGTGGACTCCGTTTCAAAGAAAAAGAAAAAGAAAGAGGAAACAAATTGTCTTTTACCCAAGCCCTCTAAAAAATGAAGCTGGTAAAACAGCACAGCTCAGAAGGAGCAAAGACAGTGTTTGTAGACTTCAGCGCTCTGGAGAACGTTGAACGTTCTCATGTCTAAAAGCAGGGTGAAATTCATGCTCAAGGCCATGGGGAACAGCTCCCAGCAGAGACTGCTGTACCCTTATGATGCTGATTCCCATGTCCGCCCAAGAGGGCTCGGGGACCGCAGCTCTGGCTCACGGTTGTCCACAGCCTCCCTTGGTGAGCCACCAGCAAGAGCAAGGCACGGTAATTGAAGGGCCCTCTGTGCTTCCTCCCAGCCTACAAGCCCCGTGCGTCGCTCCAAGCCCCTACTTTGACGTGCCTCCTTTGACTTCCTTTTGCAGGTGGAGACTCTCTGTAGGGGCCGCTCCACATTCCAGCCAGGTCTGACGCTCGGGACTCTGGTCCAGGCTTAATTTGTCTGTTTTTGGAAGAGGAGTGTTGAGCAGATGGACTAATTGGTCACTGCTTCTCAGAGACCGGGATAACACATGAGCTGTCCCCCCCAGCTAAGCATTCGGCTGGCAGGCCCAGCAATCCACTCTCAGCTCCTACCAGCACCACAATTAGTGATTCCAGCCCCGGAGCGTGCCCGTTTGGAGAGTCTCAAGTTCATTAAGAGTTTAAATAAATCCATTCATTTAGGTTTACCTTAAAGAGTTTTCTGTAATCACCTTCATTACATGTTTAAATAGGGTTAGGGAGGGTAGTAATTAGAAAAAAATTGCTTCAGCCAGGGGCACTTTGCAGCTCTACACAAATATCTTACCCTGTCACATTTCCTCACGATCTGGAACCAGCTCAGGCCCAAGCCTCGGCTCCTGCTGTAAATCACAGCCGCAAAGACGCAGAGGCGCAGCTCCAGGGAGCTCTGCACAGAAGGGCGTCTGTGGAAAGAGAGAGTTTCTGCTTTGGCCTTCCGGGTCATGCGTTTTTAAAGGGAGCTTCACGTTCCACATTGGTCCCCAAAATTCCAGTATCTTTGTCCGATATCGTCTCTGTGTTCACTACATCCCAAACCCACTCCGTACCCATAAAGCTCTGGAAACTGGCCCGGAAGCTTCGGTTAGGATTTCCGATGATGGATGAAGACACTAGATAATTGCTCCATACTTGGCCTATCTGTAGGAATACACAGTCAATAATAGTATAATGTGGTTAGTTTAGACATTTCATTAAATAGAATATCGTCACTGGAATTCAAAGTAAAGCATGTTTCTGCAATATCATAATGGATAAGGCTTGATTTTAAATGTACTGCAATAAAAACCTACATGTCATGAATCTTGCTGTGGAAACAGATAGAGTCTTATTAGTTTAGACTTCCTAGGCATTGAATAATTTGTATCATAAACTCATTTCTAATAAAATCTGCAAATAAAATTTCAAATGGGGAGTGCCTGTTGGGCACAGTGGAAATTTCCGGAGCTTCTTGCTTTGGGTGTTTACCTTTTGGTTTCCCCAGGAGTGACTTGAGATTCTTTGATTTGCTTTCCAACTGGAAAGGAAAAGGGTTTGGAGGTCACCACAGGAAGCTCCTGGGATGCAGATCCCTGGGCCACAAGATCTCAGATTGGCAGCGGGGCCAGCTCCCTGTGGAGGATCAGCACCCTGTGGAGGGGTCAGCGCCCTGCGGCGGGGTCAGCACCCTGTGGAGGGTCAACACCCTGCAGCGGGGTCGGTGCTCTGCGGAGGGTCAACGCCCCATGGTGGGGTTGGCACCCTCTAGATCAACCCTGGCTCCTGCTGATGGTGAATGCCTGCTCATCATTTTCTCATGCTGCCAAGGCGTGAGCCCACCTGCTCTAATTCACTAACCCTTGACGTGTGTATTGGCGCCTGGCATCTCAGGACTAAGCCAGGCTGTCTGTCCATGAGCCTGGTTTGGTGCCTCTTCCGGGGAACCTCTGCCAGACTCCCAGCTCCTTTGGGAGCATGCTCTGTGCCAGCATCGTCACTTGGGTGCACCTCTGGGCCTACCTTTGGGAAGGGCCCCTCCTGCGTGTCTTGGGAGTTCTCCCAGGCAGCCCCACCCATGAGTCTTTCCCTGTGCAGAGTCCCTTCTGGTGAGTCTCAGCAAGGGAAAGCAGAGCTGTGATCACTGCAGTCCAGAATCGTCTTGTTGGAATGGAGGTCAGTGTCCAGGAAGCATGAGCTCCAGCTCTCATTGCTGTCTATTCCTGTCACTGTATTATTTTTTTATAAAGGAAAGCATGACTTGAAAGGCCTGGGGATGGGGAGGCCAGGGGATGAAGAGAGCAAGGCTGGCCACCCATTAGGGGAGAGTTTGATGGGGGATTCCCATCTGTGCACCACACCGTTTACGGGAACTCGTGCAGGCTGGCCTGGATCCCAAAGGGGCTGTGGGGACCCTAGAGACAGGTCAGGAGCACACGACTGTCCTGGAGAAGGACACAAAACTAAGAGGCAGGAGAGGGTCAAGCGTGGGGATCGCTCCCATTCACGGTGCTTAGCTGTACCATGGCCATTCTGAGCTTGAGCCCATACACGTTTCACCTCTCCCTGGAGGCTGTTGAGCTGAGGGAAAGGGGGGAGTGTCGATGCATGATTTCTGCAGAATACTGTTTGTTATTGACATTTGGAGCAGGACGCTGAGCTCAAGCATGACGGGTTTCATGAGACATTGTGTGGCTTCAGGAGACATTGTGTGTTATGTCAATTCTAGTTTCTGTAAACGATTTATGGCTCTGTTGACCCCAAGTGGGCCTAGTTACCTTAGTTTCTTAGTTTCTGTTCCCTTAGTTTCTGTGTAATAAGTAACAATAACACAATGTAGCCATTGGTTTCTGTTTCCACGCTATTGATTTTTGTTTTACC
>CAUYLG010017371.1:0-38806 GCA_963573385.1 Cacajao melanocephalus
TGGTTATTCCAATAAGCATTCTGTCTACCTTTTTTTCAAGGTTTTTGATTTCTTTGCATTGAGTTAGAACATGTTCCTTTAGCTCAGAAATGTTTGTTATTAGCCACCTTCTGAAGCCTGTTTCTGTCAATTCGTCGCACTCCTCGGTCAAGTTGTGATACTGTGTTGTTGAGGAGTTGTGATGCCTTGAAGGAGAAGAGGTATTCTGGTCTTTGATAGTTTCATCTTTTTTGTGCTGTTTTTTTCCCATCTTTGTAGATTTACCTGGCTGTGGTGTCAAGGAGCTGCTTGATGAGGTTGCTTGTCTGCCCAGGAAGGCCAGGTTTCTGTAGTTCTCTGACATCACATTCCTATATAAATTCTGCTGTGCAGTGTCCAGGCATTGCCACTCCTCCAGAGAGAGGCATTCTATGGCCACATACCTAAATGTCAATGGTTCCATTTCTAGGCTTCCAGGGGATCCTGGCGTCTTAGCTGTGGATCTCCAATACCTGCAGGTCACAGGGCCACACAAGCTAGGCGTCTAGGAGAAAACGACGAGGAGAAATGAAGACGATACCCGGAGCTGCGGCTACAAGGAAAGACAAAGGCCCCGCCATATCCCGGAAGCACGAGTTAGTTCTTTTTAATGTAAGCCAGGTTTAGAAAAAAGTCAACTTTTTTTTTTGGTACGATTCATCCACTTATCTATTCAACGATTACTGTTATAGATTGGGCACCTATTATGGTGAGGCTCTGTTCTACTGAAGATTCAACAGAAGAAAATGTGTGAAAACTCCTGTCATTATGAAGTTTCCCAGTGAGGGGAGACAGAAAATGACAAATAAAATGTATAATATGCCACACAGCCTTAAGTACTGAGGGAAAAAAAGCAGATAAAGGGGATAATTACAGATAGTAGAGGTATAGGAATTTTGATATTTTAAGTGGATGTTAGATTCAATGTAACAAAAACTTCAAGGTGATAAAGAAATAGACGCTATGGACATTTTGAGGTAGAGTGTCCACAAAGAAAGGACAGCAAGTGCAAAGGTCCTGAGGTTGGAACATGCCTAGATTATTTAAGTAAAAGAGGCCTATGTGGCTATGGTAGAGTTAGAGAAGGGCTGCCGGAAAGGAGAGGAAGTTGGGGATACCAGGAGGAGAGTTCATCTTTGGTCTTTGAGCTCACTTTAAGGACTTTGATTTTTTTGCAAAATGAAATGAGAGTCTGCTCTGTAGAAATTTACCCTTTTCTTGATATAAGAATCAGATTTTGTTCCTTGAAGAAAATTTCACATCTGTTTTAGAGAGATGTGCTTATTTCTGAGATGAACCAACAAGAGACCTACTTTATCTTCTTGCTGTGGAAAAGTGGGAGATGCAGCAGTTACCTTCTTGCCCGTTAGTACCACAACATTTCACCTCTTCCATCTCTAGAGCCAAACACAGCTCATCAGGGTGGAATTGTGAGTCACACTGGAGTTTACCCTTAAAGAGGGATAGGATGTTGGACTCAGAGACTCAGAAGATAAGGTTGCATGTAGAAAAGAAAATATTAAAGAGAAAAGGGCTGGGCATTGTGACTCATGCCTATAATCCCAGAACTTTGGGAGGCTGAGGTGGGTGGATCACTTGAAGTCAGGAGTTTGGGACCAGCCTGGCCAATATGATGAAACCCCATCTCTATTGAAAATACAACAATCAGCTGGGTGTGGTGGCACACGCCTGTAGTCCCAGCTACTCAGGAGGGTGAGGCAGCAGTGAGCTGAGATCGTGCTACTGCACTCCATCCTGGGTGACAGAGCAAGACTCTGTCATTAAAAGATAAGGAGAGAAAACATTAAAGAGAAAGGAAACAGAGAGTACCTATGGAGGACACCTTTCTTTTCAAGATCTGAGTGTAGAAGGGCTCTCACTTGTGTTTCAGGGGGTTATGTCAAATACTAAACTGTTCCTCCCGTGATAGACTACAATTCTGAGCACTCAGCCAAGAAATGCATATCTATTCATGGTGGTCTTGTATGTTTTCTCTGGGAGAAACTGCCAAACGATAGGGCCCAGGAAGACTACTTCCTTCAGTCCTCTTATTGAATCCTGTATACTTCAGCAGAGACAGGACTATTGTGGGTTGGCCTGTGTACCAACCCCCAACTCGAAAATAATCATGTTGAGGTCATAGTCCCTGGTACCTATGAATATGACCTGATTTGGAAATAGAATCTTTGCACATGTAATAAAGGTGAGATCATACTGGATTAGGTGGGCCGTGAATCCAATAACTGACATTTTTATACAAAGGCCCTATAAATATGCAGGGACACAAAGACACACAGAGGAGAACACCATGTGAAGCTGGAGAAAGATTTTAGTGATGCATCTACAAGCCAAGGACCACCAAGGATTGCTGATTACTACCAGAAGCTAGGAGAGAGGCATGGCACGAAATTTCCCTTAGAGCCTCTCAAAGAAATCAGCCCTGCTGACAGCTTGATTCCAGATTTCTAGCCTCCATAATATGAGAGAATAAATTCCTGTTGTTTCAAGGTACTCAATTTATGGTACTTTGTCATGGCATCCCTAGAAAACTAGTACAAAGGACAAAGGGGTTTTAAACCCACAATGTGGTTATTTCTCTATAGAGGTAAGGAGAACTATCAACTGAAGAAATGGGATATAAAATTCCTAAGCATGAGAGAAAATGGAATTCCTGATTGTACTCCATGGGCTAAAAATCAACAACCTTTAAGGTGGAAAATGACACCTCAGCACATTAAAATGTTTAGCTTGACATTAGCCAAGAGTATTTCCTGTCTCATGTACTGCCAGATGTATCAGTATTTATAAATGGAAAGACAGAGGGCTAGATATGGTTCATAAATGCAGCTACTCTTGAAATAATGCACATTGCTTCTCACCATATTGGGCCAGAAATTCTGCAACAATTGGCAGGAGCTCGGTGTTGGTCTCTCCACTCTCTGAGTGTAGATCATATGCAGTTTCCAGCTATCCTGGGTCCCCAGTGGATGCGTATGTCCTTAGACTTGATTCACTCTCTTTTATGTTAAGAGAGTCTTCTAGGTAAGTTTTGATAAGCGGTAAACGTGAATCTCATTTAATTTATTTTACTTTTTAAGACAACTCTGTGAAGTAAGTATTTTTTTTTCTGCTATTTGTGAGGCTATTCAGAGGGCAAAAGACTAAGTAGCACAGGAGAGATGGCAGAAACTGAAAAGGAAGGGGCGAATTTTTAAGCATGGGGAGAACAAGGAAGGACATTGTAAGCAGAGGGAACAATGCTCAAATAAAGTTACAGAGGTGAGAATTGACTGTCTTTGTGGAAGCCCCATTTGTAGCAGACAGAATCTGTTGGGAAGTCAATCTTGAACTCAAATGTAGAGGACTTTGAATGCTATGTGAAGAATTTGGACTGAAATTGTGGGCAATGAGAAGCCAGAAGTCTATGTGGCACTTGTGTGTATGTATGCTTGTATGTATTTGTGAATGTGCGTTCAATTGTGTGATATTGTTACAACCGAGCAAGTTAGAAGGAGAGCACCACACTCTGAGTTCCAATTGAGGGTCCTTTATTGCTGGCGACTGAGAGTCAGCACATGCTCAAAGTCTCTTGGCTGCGACGAGGGGGACATGATTTCCTTTTATACCTAACCTGGAAGACAGGGGAGGGGGAGTCTAGCTGAAGCGGAATTTTACAGAAGCAGAACAAGCAAGTTAGTAGGAGGAAGCTGGTAACCAGGAGGCAGGAGTTTCCCATAGTTGCTGGTTACTAAGAATATTTACATACAATCATCAAGGGGGGTCAGGGGGGACTTTCCATACAATTGGTCACCAAGGGGGGATTTTCACAATAGCAGGTAGACTTGCCAGGCAGGATGCGGTTACAACAGTTACAGGTACTGAGTACAGCATGGTGACCCAGTAATGCACCTGAGGGGGCTGTGGCAGGGAGGATGAGGCTAAGCTGGAGCTTGTCAGGCTTATTTCTCAGATGGAGTCAGGTTAGTTCATTTCAATACGAAAGAGGGAAAAGAGTGGACTGAGACAAAAGTTTTGAATTTCACTTTAGGGATTACTTGTGCAGCCATATATTGAACAGTTTGAGAAAAATATAATTTATGAGGCTTTTGAAACATGAAAAAAGGAGAGAACGATATCTCAGTAATTGTTTACTGGAGCAATTAGAGAGATAATCTACATGAATGACTGGTTTTATTTATGTGTGTGTATGTATAATATTATACATAGTAATAAACATTATTTTCTAAGTTTTTTGGACAAAAGCAGCTGAGTTATACAAATGTTAGATTGGGTTTAAAAAAATTCCACCTGTAATATATAGGTTTCCAATCTAGTCTATCTCTTTTAATATTACCAAGTCAACTGCCAAGGGGCTTTTCCAGACACCATTGCTTACCATTAGTTTCCATTTGGCCTTGGTCGTAAAGCATTAACCAAAAACATGGAAATATATTTTGAGAAGAGCTAGTCCCCCCTTAATGTGATCCCAGTGAGATAGTGTGTATATTAGTCTGTTTTCATGTGGCTGTAGAAAACTGCCTGAGACAGGTCAATTTATAAGGGAAAGAGGTTTGATTGACTCAGTTTAGCATGGCTAGGGTGCCTCAGGAAACTTACTTTCATGATGGAAAGTGAAGGGGAAGGAAGGCACCTTTTTCACAAGGTGACAGGAAGAAGAAGTGCCGAGAGAAGGGGAAGAGTCCCTTATAAAACCACCAGATCTTGTGAGAACTCACTACTATCACAAGAACAGTGTGGGGGAAACTACCCCTGTGATTCGATTATCCCCACCTAGTCTCTCCTTAGACCCATGAGAATTATGGGATTACAATTCAAGATGAGATTTGGGTGGGAACCCAAAGCCTAATGTGAGCATGCTAGTTCAATGGGCAGTTAACCTTCTACCAGTCCTGCTAATCACTGTGACAAACAAAATATGGCAAGATAATTTTTCAGGTGTGTTTAAAAGTAGTATTGCAGTTTTGCTTAGCATTCTGCTATAAAGTACTAGGAAGATAACAAGGAATTGAAATTATGTCTATTAGAATTTTTAAAAAAATAAATTTTTGTTTTATTTATATTTTCCCAGATTTATTGAGGTATAATTGACAGCTAAATATTATATATATTTAAGGTATACAAAATGATGTTTTGATATTTGTAAACATTGTGAAGTGACTACCTCAATCAAGCTAATTAACATGTCAGTGACCTCAAATAGTTATCTTTTGTCTTTTTAATAATAGCCAATCTAACAGGTGTGAGGTGATATTTTACCATGGTTTTAATTCACATTTCTCTGATGATTAATGATGTTGAACAACTTTTTATATACGTTTGCCATTTGTATATCTTCTTTAAAAAATGTCTCTTGGGGTTCTTTATCTATTTTTAAATATTCTTTTCCAATTTGGATGCCTATTTTGTTGCTGTTGTTGACCAATTTCCCTGGCTAGGAGTTCTAGTACTGTGTTGAATACAAGTGGTGAGAGTTGACATCTTTGTCTTATTTCTGATCTTAGAGGAAAAAATTTCAATCCTTCACCACTGAGTACAATTGTTAGCTATATACCTGATATACAGGGTACTTACTATGTTAAAGTACATTCTTTCTACTAATTTTTGGTAGTTTTTACCTTGAAAGGATGTTGTATTATGTTATATTCTTTTTCTTTCTCTATTGAGATGGTCATATGTTTTTATCTTCTTTCTGTTAATGTGGTATTTCACATTTATTGATTTACATATATTAAACAATCTTTGCATAATAGTCATGGATGAAGAAGCCCTGAATGAAATACTAGCAAATGGAATTCAGTAGCACATTAAAAGTATTATATATCATAATCAAGTCAAATTTATCACTTCATGTGATTTAATATTTTCTTTATATATTTTAGGGATTAGATATTGGATGGATGTATATTTATACTTGCTATATCCTCTTGCTATATTGACCCATTCATTGTCGTGTAATCTTTTTGTCTCTTATGGCAATTTTTTTCTTAAAGTCTATGTTGTCTGATATCGGAATAGCCAATCCTGTTCTTCTTGAGTTATCATTTTAATTGCTTGTTTTTTTCCAACCCTTTGCTTATATTCTATGTGTGTCCTTAAAGCTAAAGTGAATATCTTCTAGAAAGCATATTTTTGGATCTTATTTCTTAATGTATTCAACAACTTCATATTTTCTGATTGTAAAATTTATTCCATTTACATTTAAAATAATTATTGATAGGTAAGGAGTTACTCTTCGCATTTTTAAAGTTGTTTCATGACTTTTGTAGTTCTTTTATTGCTTTCTTCCTCTTTTGCTGTTTACTTTTATGATTTGACTGTTTTTTTCTTGTAGTGGTATGCTTTGATTCATTTCTCTGTATAATGTTCATATTTTTATAGATTTTTAACTTTTGCTTACCATGGGGTTTACATAGAACATTTAAAAAATGAGAACAATCAATTTTAAGCTGATATCTTAAATTTACTTGCATACAAAAATTCTTCCTTTTTACTTTTTTCTCCCTTCCCAATTTATGTCATTGATATCACAACTTACAACATTTTATATTGTGTATTAGCAAATTATAGTTACTTTTACCTTTTAACTTTTATAATATAGTTACATTTAATTTATGTACCACTATTACAGTATTCTGTATTTGATTATATACTTACATTATTACGAGTTTTGTATTCCATATCTGTTCATGCTGCCTATTAGTGTCTTTTTATTTCAGGACTTCTTTTAGCATTTTTTGTGCAGCAGTTTTAGTGGTGTCAGTCCATTCAAGCTGTTATAACAATACTACCATAAACTGGGTGTCTTATAAACTACACAATTTTATTTCTTATAGAGTTGGAAGTGAGGAAGCCCACGATCAAGGTGACAGCATATTTGGCATTTAGTGAGGGCTTGCTTTCCACTTCATCGAAGGCGTCTTCTTGCTATGTTTTTACTTGGTGGAAGGGGCAAACAAGCTCCCTTGCATCTCTTTTATTAATATGAAAGAACTAATGTCATTGTTCAGGGCTCTGATCTCATGACCTAATTGCTTCCCAAAGTCCCTACTTTTTAATAACACCCCATTGGAGATTAGTTTTCCAACATGAATTTTCAAGCCATATGAATATTAGATCATAACAAATGTGATAAACTTTGAGGAAGAACTTCCATTTGTTTGTCTGGAATCATTTATTTTTTCTTTATTTCTGAAGGACAGCTCTGCCTTGCATAGCACTCTTTGTTGGTAGTTTTTCTCCTGTAGCACTTTGAATGTATCATTGTTCTCTGCCTACAGAGTTTCTGCCGAGAAACTCACTGAAATCTCAGGAAGGTCTCACTTGTAAGTAATTAGTCAGTTTTCTGTTGCTGCTTTCAAAATTCCTTAATTTTTTTGACTATTGACAATTTGAGTATTATATGTCTTACTATAGATATCTTTAAATTAAATCTATTTGAGGTCCACTTGGCTTCATGAATTTGGATGTCTATTTAGATTTGGAAATTTTTAGCCATTATTGTCTTAAATAAGCTTTCTCCCTCTCTCTTCTCTTTCTGAGACTCCCAAGATGTGTATCTTGGTTGCCTGATGGAGTCACATGAGTCCCTTAGACTTTCTTCACTATTTTTCATGCTTTTTTCTTCTCTGACTGGATAATTCCAAATGACTTGTCTTCATAATCACTGATTTTCCAGCCTGGGTGATCAAGACTGGTTTTGAATTCCTCTAGTAAATTTTTCAGTGCAAGTTTTGTATTCTTTAGTTATGATGTGTCTGTTTAATTTGTTTAAAAAATCATTTCTATATGTTTTTGCACTAATTTTGTTCACATGTTGTTTTCCTGATTTTCACATATTCTTGGCACTCAGGTAAGCCAGTTTAGGGGAGGGTTGATGCAGGTGAAGTGAAATTGCTCTTCTTATCTGTAAATGTGACTGTTTTCCAATTATGTTCCTCTGAGGTACTTCTACTCACCTGGATTCTGAATTTGACTTTAAGGTATTTGTTACCAATATCGTTGTTATATTGGTATTTCTGCAGAGGAACAAGAGCTAGGGCTTTCTACTCTGCCATCTTGCTGATGTCATTCACACAAATGTTTCAGAACAATTTTAGACTTACAGAAAAATTGTAGAAGTAGTACAGATAGTTTCCACATTCCTTTCACTTAGGAACGCCTGTTATTAACATCTCATATTACTATGGTATATTTGCTACAACTAATGAACCAATGTTAATATGCTATTATTAAGTAAAGTCCATAGATTATTCAGATATTCTTAGTTTTTATTGAATGTCCTTTTTCTGTTCTAGGATTTTTTCTAGGATAACTCTTTACATTTAGTCATCATGTTTCCTTATGTTTCCTTAGACTTCTTGATTGTGACCGTTTCTCAGAACTTCCTTATTTCTGATGACCTTGACAGTTTTGAAGAGTACCACTCAGCTATTTTATAAAATTGTCTCTCAACTGGGGTTTTCTGATAATTAAACTAGGGTTATATGTTTTGAGGAGGAAGATCACAAAGATAACATGTCATTCTCATCATGTCTATTTATAGTAATATTCTAAAAAGCTCACGGCCTTTGTTCTCTTCATTGCATGCCGTTTTAATGTTGCTTATTGCTCCAAAACAAGGTATTTACACAACTACTAAAACTGTGAAAGTTTTTTTGCTGCCTTCACAGTGTGGATGAATAGTTGACAAATACTTTGAGTGAAGCCTGACTTGTGTCCTACTGAAACACACATGGAATCCCTGGCGAAGAATGGCCTCCATGATTTTTGAAATCTTAAAACATAAGGGGTCTAAAAGCTGCCTTTTCAAAGCTACAAACAGTTTGGAGTTTTCAGCACTAAAGCCTTCACCTGATCCTGAGTGGAAAGTACCGTGAGCCAATACCTCCATTTCAGACTATGAGGTTGAGCATGCAAATGTGCTACTTATGAGTTTAATCGTCAGATTCTTTCTTTTATCAGTGGAAAGGAAAAAAGGCTTGTTAGCTGTTTATATATTTAGAGTGCACTCTGCCATGTGCAAATCATGACTTGTCCAAATAGAGTTACGGCTGATTTTCATTTGCCCCAAATTAGTGGAAGATGAGTACAGATAATGTGTACATAATTTTTAGTGGATGATGATGAGAACTGTAGGTTCAACTCACTCATGCTGGTGTGAAAACTATAGTAAAGGAATTGGACTATCAATGATCTATATACAAATTATAATAGTAAATATTGAATAATTTAGAGCAGAGTGATGATGGGCTGTGGTTTGGATATTATGGTTTTGAAGACACAAACTTCACCCATAACTAAGTAATGGGTTGGTAGAAGGTGAATGCTGTATTTATCTTTAATCATGAATTTATGAGAAGTCAGATTCCTCATATCCTATTCTCCAAACCCAGGACTCCATTAAAGGCTAATAAAAGAGTTTGAGTATTGCCAGCCAGGATTCCTGTGACCACTGGCTGGCCTAATGAGAAAATGTAGCTATTGAATGGTGTTGAGATCAAATGGTGCATTAAGAAATTCCCCTTCCCTTTGTGCATTTTGAAGCCCTGGTTTCTGAGGTTAAATGTATCCAGAACACTGTTAATGGTGGTGTATTAGTTAGTCTTAGTAGGAGAAATATGTGAGGTAGGCAGGATGACTCCCACTAAAGGAATCAGAGGACTGTGAACTGCTGCATACAGAACTCTAAATTGTTCTTGAGCAATATATATTGAGCAATATATATATATATAATTTTTTTTTTCTTCTAAGAGACGGAGTCTCATTCTGTCTCCCAGGCTGGAGTGCAGTGGCAGTCTTGGCTCACTGCAACCTCTGCCTCCCGGGGTTCAAGCAATTCTCCTGCCTCAGCCTCCCGAGTAGCTGGGACTACAGGCGCACACTGCCATGCTCAGCTAATTTTTTGTATTTTAGTAGAGATGGAGTTTCACTGTGTTGCCCAAGCTGATCTTGAGCTCAGGTGATCTGCCTGCCTTGGCCTCCCAAAGTGCTAGGATTACAGGTGTAAGCCACTGTGCCTGGCCAAGCTGTACTCTTTTTTTTTTTTTTTTTTTTTTTTTTTTAAAAAAAAGCTTCAAACCTTCAATAATGTTTCATTAAGAATTACAGTTTGGTTTCAGTCATTCTGTGGAAAATTAAGAAAAGAGCTTGTTCCGTACTTAGTAAAAGAATAGAAGGATCCAATTTTTAACCATTTGGATCAGTGATTCTCAAATGGGAGTGATTTTTGTCCCCTAGAAAACTTCTGGAAAGGTATAGAGATATTTATAGTTGTCACAATTTGGGATAGGAGAAAGGACTACCAGTATCAGGTGGATAGAGGCCAGGAATATTGCTGAACATACTGCAGTGCCAAGGCAGCCTTTCACAATACATACTTACCTGGTCCAAAATGTCAGTAGTGCTGAGATTGAAGAACTCAAAATTTTATGTATTTTCAGGGGATTCCTATGTGGGCTTGGTAAAGCTTGAAGTCAATTGTGATTTAAATATGTAGAGGGATATATTTTGTCATTAGTCTGCAAATTCCAGTTGCAAAGTAGAGGCTCTGAACATGTGTGCACACACATACACCAGAAGTAAACTCTCTTGCAATTATCTTCTCTATCACTGACAGGGCAATGACCTATGAAAATTATGTTATGTCTAATAGTCCCTCATTGCTATGTGCAAAACACCCAGCAAAGCTCAAGTTAAGGTTGTGGTCACAAAGAAAAGAGCTATCTTTTCTTTATGGTGTTCTCCAAAGTTAATGCCTTGCTTTGTTTTGAAGCTTACTTTTAAAAAATTATGAAGTTATATCTTTATATTGCATTAAGCCTGGATAGTTTGTGGTATTATTATACATGTTGAATTCTAGTGATTGCAGAACATAGTGATGCCATCTCTGGATCTTCTATAAATTGGCAATAAATATTCTTGTAACAGTTTGAGAATCAGAGAAAAAAATTTCCCTAGAGTAAGACCTTCTAATGAAACTCATTCTTCCACCCTGATCAACAGCAGAAGTAAGGTTTTTCATTTCATGGTTGGTTACTGGAATTGTAGATGTTAGCCTAGTGCTATTAATTATTTGATCAGTTTTACCTGTCAATAAGTCTATTCATTTTATGGTCTAATTTTAAGTGTATTAGAATAGAAATACAACCTTATGTTGCGCTTCAAGTTATGTGATGATAGTAACAGCAGTGTTAGGGGAGTCATCTTATAATTATTTAGAAATCAAAAAGAAATTTTAGAACCAATAAAGATCTCCCTCTTTTTTTTCCCTCCCTGGCCTGAGATAGCATTTTTAGAAAAAAATAGCCCCAAATGCTTTGACTGTTAAAGTAGTTTGGGAGGCCATATTGCGACTCTCCTGGTGGTAAAGAAGCTGCTGTCATGTGACAGGTCTCCCATGGATAACCATTACCTCCTGTCAATGAGAAATGTGAGGATTAAAAACAGTGTCACCAAACACCGACATCATCCTGTATTTTTTATTTAAGAGCTGTTGAAAGATTTCCTGCTGGCTGACCAAATATGTGAACAGCTGGCTCCTGACCATAATCTGTCACTTGTAGCACATTTCAGACTGCCCATTTAAGAGCAGCATAACATCCTTGGGACCTTCAAGCTAGTCATAGGGGCAGAAGAACTTATAAGGCAGCACAAAGCTGGCCAAAACTATGAGAAACCTAAAGATCATTTGGTTTGCTCATGGGTGAAGGCAAATACTTGAGACATTCAGACTTTTTTCTAGTCATGGGTTATAAATCCTGAGATTGGAGTTGGGTCACTGGGAATGTAAATTCTCATGGGCGACTGAAAAGAATTATGTGACTGCTTTGTATTCAATTTTCAAAAACAACATCCTAGGTATGCTTGCTTATTTATCTAAGAACCTATCATATCTTTAAGACGTTTATAAATTAAAAAAAGGGAACGGTTGTTTCATTCTTTTCTTATGACCCTAAATTAATCCTACTCTCCTCGATCAATCAGGGATCAGAGTGCCAGTTTGGCTGATATCCCTATAATAGAAAGTCTCATTTGAATTGATTGATCAGCTGGATAACTTAGATAAAATGCAGTCTGCTTTTATTCATCTTCCTGTTTAATAATGAGCTGTCTGGAGCTTCCACTTCTTTGAGATATATTGTATTCTAATAAAAAGCAATCAGCTGCAGAATTTGCTCAATTCTGTGCTCTTGATTCCTTGATAAGTTTCCTTGATTATCATTATGCTTATCATTATGCTGTTAAACTACTCTCTATTGAATCAAGAAGGGTATAAGCTCTTCTTAAAGTGAAATTTTCCAAAATGCTGGGATTTCATTCACAGCCAAAATAGGAGTGACCTTCTTTGGCTGCTTTCCCAAAGTCAACCTAGAAAATTGCCATCTACCTTGCACCCAAAATGAGACTGGAAAGGTAGATAAGAGCTCATTTATGAAAGGCCTTGTTTTGCCAAGATACAAAGCTTGGATCCTGTTCTATGAGACAGGGAGGCCGGTGAAAGTTTTAAGAGGGGAGTGATAGGATGCATTTCTTGTTGGAGTAAAAAATTATAGTGATAAAACCAGAAAGCAGCTATTTGAAGTAGTCAATTAAGGATTCCTCGGTGATTGAAAATACACTCTATCTGGAATCCCATCCCTAAATTTGTTGGCAGAATGAATATATTACCATTTTAACCATATTATACACTTTCTTCCACCGGTAAATAATACTTGAATACGAGCAGAATAAATACATGGGAAGACAAATCTTACTGAAGTCTTATATTAATTAAAGTAACTTTTCATCTTTCACTTTATTCCACATCTATTTAGTTCACTCTCCTGATGGAAAAAAAAAATCTGCTTTTTAGAAGGATGTTAAGGAATACAGAAAGGATGAGTGAGAAATAAAAAATTTGATATGATAAAGGAAGAAGTAAAGACCTATAGACCCATATTATATATATATTTATGGCTTACAATTAAGACTTCTGAGACAATTAAAATACAAACATTTGAAAATATTAATATTTTTCCATAGTTATCTTGCCCCTCCCACTAGATTGTAGGATTCTTAAAGGCAAGGCCATGTTTTTAATTACTTTTATCTCTCACTGTGTATAGCTTTGTGCATGATACACAGAAGATATTTCATAATTACTTGGTAGTTGACAAATTCCTCTTTATGATTTTTTTTTTTAGCGGTAACTGTGAACTAGATGCTATGGAGGACTGAAAATGATGTAAAATATAACCATTGCCCCTTAGGTGTTAAACTTCTCCCAAATGGAATAGAACTGAGAGAGGTATATGTACTTTAAGATCACAGGGTAGTAGTAACAGCTGTTTCTCTTTTCTCTATAAAGAAGATATCAGAAATATTCACAATAGCAGATATTTTTGAGATATCGTTGGGAACCTAGTGAAATTTTATTTATGCTATATTCCATACATGCTTACATTTCATTTAAAAATACAGCACATCTGTGTGCCTACTTAATATTTGAGAAAAGAGCTTATAATAATGTATGCCCCAATTGGAATTTCTATAAGAATTTGATTATCTTCAAAATAAACGGGATGGGTTTTTTTTTTTTTTTTTATGTTGGTATGTTGCTATTACTTAACTCATTGAAATATCCCAAAGGAAAAGTTGGAAAGAAGTTTCTATGGGATTGGATGCAATTTTTCTGAAATAGAAAGTTCCACATTTACCATCCAGAAAGAAAAGGCAAGAACTCTTTGGGCAACTGTTTTCTTTGCTGTTGATGCAATCTAAGACGTGCTTTGTTGAGTAAATCTTAGGAGGATTTCAGATCCTTTTTCAAACTATGTTGGAATTTTTGCTTCCTTTTCTAACTATATTGGGTTGTGTAATGATAACTTTCAGATGAATCATTATAATACAGGGACATGTCCTACAAATTTAATAATGGTCACCATGAACAGCAGTATGCAATAAGGTTTCCTCAGCAGGGACATATTCTTTCTGAAAGGGAAATTTAATTATCTAGCTTGACTACTGTGTAATTCAAACCCTAGCTCTTGTAGCTCTTTTATACTACACAATGATGTTAGTGGCAGACAAAGAAGAATGACGATTACCACCCCATAGGCAAACTCGGAAAGCTGAACTGCCCAGTGCTTTGCTTTTGCTAAATTTTTGAGTTAATATCCAGCTCTTTAGCCATTCCTCTCTCATAAACCATGAATGATAGAAGAAAGCCATGGGGATTTTAATTATGTGTTAATTGTATGCATCTTCTTTTTCTTGCATTTCATCTTCCATCTTATGGTAGAGCAAGGGGGTCAGTAATGGAAAATACCATAGAGTCAAACAATGTGACATGAAGGGAAATACAGGATCACTACAAAAACTCCCTACCAATCCCCCTGAAGCAATTACAAAAGTACTTTGGGTGTCTAGAAAAAAATACTATATAAATCTCTGGTGGTTATTACCGTTCTGGTATACTGTAGTGTAGTTAGCCTGTTGAAACGGTAGTGACTCCATGGAAGGAGATGATGGGATGGAAATAGGAAGGTTGGGGAAAAATACTACTAGAATCATAAGGAGTGTCCAGTAGATTTATTTTAAGATATGCTATTTTACTTGACCTTCCTCAGTTGGTGATAGCAGGAATAGAATGAAGACCTTCAGATAAGTTTGCCCAATCAATTGAAATCTAGTTAGCCTGGCTTTTTGAAATCTTTAGTTGCTATAGTAAAGGATGTACATGAGTCTGTTATTTTTATACACATACAGTTTTGAATAGTAAAAAAGCAATAAGTCCAGAGTTGAAAGATGTGGATCCTAGAACTGCTACTCAGATCCTGCTACCTCTGAGGTATGTGGCTTTAGCTCTGATAGATAATGTATAAAAGGGGGAGATAAAAAGGTAGTTTCTCCCTATCTTTCTAGGTCCCTACTGAGATACCATGTTGATTCATAAGATATCAAATTTGAGAATAACTTATGTATAAAGATCTAAGAAATATGTGACAATATTGTTATTAACTAAGGAGAGAATGGCGCCTAGTGTAAAATTAAAGCCTCGCGACTCTCAATCCCTGGAGAGTGCATACATATTCTGTGCTTTTTTTGCTGAGAAGGGGAGAGAGTGCTAATTTATTTACCTTGGCATTTTCTTGTGCACAAATGTCACCTCTCTCCATCCAAAAAATATGCTTGCTGGCATTTCTGGTAAATTGCTTCTTATTCTAGCTGCTGAAGTGAGACCAAAGGAGATATATATATATATATGTACATATATATAGATATCTATATATGTACACACACACACACATACATATATACACTCACATACACATACACATATATACACACATATACACACATATGTATGTAAGTTTAGACTATTTTTGCTATTTTAAGTGTTATGTAATCATTGTACTTTTCTGTGTAAAGTATATGGCAAAACAGGAAGGCAGGAAGTAGTTTAACACTCTTGACCCTAGGATCTGAGAAAGTTGCTTCCTGAGCCTTTTGATTGAGACAATCTTCATGGTCAATCTACAGTGTTAATCTGATTGTGCCTTTTCCTGCTTAAAACCTTTCATTTAACATCACCTTTAGAGAAAAAATCGCATTATTCCCATTGCATGCTGCTCACAATTAGAATCTTCATCTACTAGGCTTACCTCCTGCTTTTTACATCTTAGGCTTCATCAATAATTTTTTTGTAGTTCTCTAAGAAAGTATTGCCATTTCATTTATGCCTTTGCACATATTCTTTTCTTTGCTGGATGCACTCTTGCTGCCTTGCCCTCATGGAAAATACTTGTTTTTTAAGGGCAACTGCAAGAGTCACCTACACTATGAAGGTGTATTCTATGAGGTACACCTACTCTATGAAGTATACCTACTCTGTGAAGTCCTCTACTGTGCAGCTCCCAGGTAGAGAGGTTATCTGCCTTCTCTCTGCTACAATAAACTTCGTACATGCTTCTGTGATAGCACTATTATTTTGGTCTGGTAGAAGAAGAATTTCCTAAGTCTGAGAATGCAACTAGGAGCAGGTCTTTTCCTTCAAATGAAGAAAGAACAGACTCAAACCATGAGAACAAAAGAGCAAGCTATTCCACCTCCCATCTTCCTCCACTCAGAGGAAAGGAAAGGTACATGCTGATATTGAACAGAGTGCTATTCAGGCAAGACAGAGACAGCTCTTCTGTTAGCATATTCTCGCAGGTGCAACAGCAATAGCAATGACATATCTGTGTGTCACACAATGTTAAGTTGCTGTAGGGAGAGGGCTCTTTCCCCCTCTGGAACTGAGTATAATTGTGACTCTTACTGGAATCAGAGAAGTATTCCAGAGATGGGCCACATATGCATGTAGGTAACCAGGGATCCTGTTAATACATATCTATATATCTCTCTATAGATCTATATCTATAATCTATCTGTCATCTATTTATCAATCATCTGTCTAAACTTGTTATGAATTAAGCATATTATTTGTGCCTAAATTCAAATTATTTTACTCTAATTCAGTAATTTTTATTTCATCAATGTATAGGCTCAATAGGCTTCAATTATTGTGGATTAGGAGACCATCTGGTGACCAAAGGAAAACCCCATTAAGGTAACATTTTCTGGCTCTTGAGGGGAATTTTCCCAGAAACAAGCTACCAATAAAATTGCATATCTGTATTTCCAGCCGTATTGAATGTACCCTTTAGTTTAGTTCTGAAACCTCATTTTCGTGTAGTGCCACCCCTGATGACAATGCTAATTCTCTGGTCAAGGATGTTTCATTTGATTCAAGAGTTGGGTTTCTCTCAAATCCCAGAGGAGTAGGGAATACTCAAGGGAAATCATTTAAAGGTCTCTAAAGTCGTACACTTCACTGTTGTGAAGGCGGCCAGGTTTCAGCAGGGTTAAATATCCTGCAATCTAGTTGAATCATCTCAAAACTGAAACACTCTGAGAGAATGCACACTCCTATTCTGACCTCTCAGCTTTTATTTTTCATCTTGGCAACAAAGAGTTTTACTGAGAATGAATACGTCGTTACACGCCTCCTGAGTTTCTGTGGTAAAACTGAAGAAGTGAGTGTATCCAATTGTTTAAAATAATGATGGATTTCTACATTAAGCATTGACAAGCCCCAAATGGTTTTATTTTCCTGTGAATTATTCAGGTTAAATCTTTCAATTTCACCTCATTGAGAAGGCACACTGGAAAAAGCCCTCTCATAATTTAACCTTGAGCACTGAGAGCAATTTCAGTTTCCTTTGCAACCACTTACCTCTTGGATCGCAAACAATATGGCTGTCTGTTGCTGCTTCACAGAGGTATATGATTTCGTACAAAAGATTCCTCTAATTGACCCAAACCCTGATTAAGTGACCCTTATCCCAGTAATGCATTACTAAAGACCATGAATATCGGTAAGAGATGTAAGATAATGACTGTGTCTTAAGCCTTTTCTTCTCTGTAAGCATACTTTTGAAGTAATCTTATCAGTTTTCATAATTTTTATTGCCACCCAATGAAGATGACTCCCAGATTATATTAGCACCTAGATGTCTCTCTAGCATCAGACTCTTAATATCTATTATCTTGATATTTCTGCCTAGCTATACCATCGGAACCCAATCTTAATGTGTCTGAAAGTGTACTTACCATTTTTCCCTGATCCTCTTCCAGTGAGCTCTCTCTGTTGGGTTTCTTTCCTCTGACACCAGCAGATGGCTACTTGCCTAGCCAGTCATGAAAGGAATCATCCTTCTTCCAAATATTCCATGCCATTACAATTCCCTCCCAGCCTAACTGTTACTTTGCCTGAAATAGCCATTATTTTTTTCCATCCCCTTTGCCATAGTTTTTTTTCAGGCCCCCACTGCATAGAAAGTGCTCAGTGAATAAATGAGTCCAAATATATTTTCATTATTATAGACTTTAATTGCTAATTTGTAAGTATTGGGATTTCTTTTCTTTTCCTTTTTTTTCCCCCCTAAGGCTTGGTATTGGTCATAGGTCCCAACTTGTGTGCCTTTCTAATGTGATGGCACTGTAGTAAATGCTTCTTGGATTTACTGGGAAAACAGCTCGCCCTCCTGTTTGTCGCAGGGCAGTCATGTGGTCAGTGCCATCACCTCTACACCTGAATTGTTTTTGTAATAAAGTTCTGTTTTCATTTCTTGGCAAATATAGGCATTTACATTCATCTTTTATTTTTCACGATTAATGCTCGAATTATGTAACAGAAGAATGCAGCAAATAGTGGTTTTGAAGTTTTGTGTGGCAGTAAACTATTCCCTGTCTTGATCTTTGCCCCAGTTAACCTCTTTTCCATTAATGTGTACCATTTAATCTTCAAATTGGCACTTTTCCCAATCCCCAGGTGGCAAAAAACAACCCATTTATCTCACATAGTTATGTACGTACTACTTCTGTAACAACAGCATTGATTCTCTGATGGAATGATTGTGTACTGTGACTATGTTTAGCTTCAGGTCCAGACTCCTATCAAGAGTAAGAAAAGTTTTCTGTTGTTCATTGAACCAAGTGGGGAATTAGTTATGAGAGTAAAGTATCTTATTTTTGGTTTCCAATCTACAAAAATGAGTTTTTTATTCAATCCAAAAGAAAATAATCCATGCAAAGGGAAACAAATCCAGGATAAGTTAAGTTCAAATTAAGCTCTAACACAGTGCTTTGTCAGCTTATATGTCTAGTAGTTTTAAAGTGGTGCAAGGATACGCAGTCCTAAATTGTCCTTGGTAATGTGCTAATATACCTACTTGTTCTATGCCTAGTATTTCTCATTTTTAAAACTGTATAGTCTCACTAATTAATAGAATCCCAGATCTACTTTCCTTGTTTTACATTATAAAGAGCAAAATTTATTAAAATATGTCACATTAGTAATATTTGTCATTAAATACTGTCCATAAAAATAATTAATTTCTAAAAATTTGAAATTCTTAATATATATTATCTGTATTTACCCTGTCTACTTTTTCTTGCATTGATTTTTGGTATGATTTCAAGCTCATTTGAGGTTTTCTACAACCTCATCAATAAAAATACAATTTTAAACCCAATCTTTCCATACCCATTGCCAGATTAAGCTAGTATTTTTATTACCACTTATTACTATTTTTATAGTAAAATAAGTTTAAGGACTATTTCAAATAAATAGCAACATGACATAAATTTGAAGTGCCAAAACTTTGCTCTTGAAATTAAGCTTGATTATTTGAAGTTACAAAAAGCTCACCATAAAAGTTGCTCATAATCAACAAAGAAGTAAATTTATACAGTTGTTACTCCCAGACATAAGTTTTTCTTCGATTCTTTCCTGGACATATTTACAAATGCCAAATTATTCTCAATCTTTATCATTTATGTCATCAAGAATATTAAAAAATGCCTTATTTCACAACACACACACACACACACACACGACACATTTTTGGATTAAAAAAATGGACATATGTTGATGACTCATGTTGGCATAAGCATTGGATAGATTTGGGTAGAAATATATGTCTTTCTAATTCAAATATCTAAAAATATTTTAAACTTCTTAAAAATTGAAGATTGTATTTAACAAGATAATGACCATACATTTTTAAAACTACATTCAGCATAAATGCTGCTCAAAAGTTCTTTCATTGCTTTGTGGCATTCTGGCTTCTCAATGTCAAGGTCAGGAGGATTTGTTTCTGTTAGGAAGAGATTTCTAGAATCCCTCAAAATTCACTTTTCCAATATGGTTTTTATTTAGAAGCAAAATATCAGGAGAATGCCGTTTCCTTGAAAATTTAAAATTATACTTATGCTTCAATCAATGTTAACAGGATGAGGGGGCAGGTGGTTTACAGAAGATAAAGTTTTTTAGGTCAGGCAGACTGTTCCTTAAAAATTATTACAGATGTCCATAGCACTGCAAACCTTTATGCATATGAGGTGTCAATATATATTTGTTAAATATGAAAGAACTAAATAAAGTCAAACAAAATAAAGACATATGGAGTGCTTTGGACAAGCTGCTTAACTCCTCTGGTTCTCAGTGTTATCATGTATAAAAGGCTGATAATAAAATGGTCTCTGACTTAAGATGGTTCCACTTAGATTTGTCGACTTTCTGATAGTGTGAAGGTGATATGCCTCCTGTAGAAAGAGTACTTCCTTCAAGTATCCATACAACTACTTCGTTTTTTGCTTTTAGTACAGTAGTCTCCCTGTATCTACTAGTGATATGTTCTAAGACCCTCAGTGGATGCCTGAAACTGCAGATAGTACCACACCCTTTGCATACTATTTTTTTTTTTTGAGAAGAGTCTTGCTCTGCTGCCCAGTCTGGTGTGCAGTGGTGCAATCTTGGCTCCCTGCAACCTCCACCTCTCGGGTTCAAGCAATTCTCCTGCCTCAGCCTCCAGAGTAGCTGGGACTATAGGCGCATATCATACCTGGCTAATGTTTGTATTTTTAGTAAAAACAGGGATTTACCATGTTGCTCAGGCTGGTTTCACACTCCTGACCTCAAGTGATCCACCCACCTCAGCCTCCCAAAGTGCTGGGATTACAGGCATGAGCCACTGTGCCTGACCACTATGTTTTTTTTTTTTTTTTTCAATCTGACAACTGGGATGGCTACTAAGTAACTAATGGGCAGGTGGTATATACAACGTGGGTATACTGGTCTAAGTGATTATTCACATCTTGAGGGGAGCTGAGCAGGACAGTTTGAAATTCAAACTTAAAAATTTTTTGTAGAATTTTCCATTTAACATGTTTGGACTGTGGTTAACCATGGGTACCTGAAATCATGGAAGGGAAAATCATAGATAAGGGGGGACTGTTATATAGTATTTAATACATTAAATGAGCTATACTATATAGTAAAATAAGTCTTGTGTTAAATGATTTTGCACAACTGTAGGCTAAGGTAAGTGCTCTGGGAACATTTAAGCTAGGTTAGGCTGAACTGTGATGTTCAACAGGTTAGGTGTATTAAATGCATTTTTGAATCATGATATTTTCAGTTTATGATGGGTTTATTGAATCATAACTCCATTGTAAGTCAAGGAGCAGCTATATGACTTATCTTAGAAGATTATTGTGAGGATTACATTGCATAACGCAGGTAAAACACTTTGTCCCATGCCAAGCATGTAGTAAATGCTCAATAAATATTAACTCTTATGATGAGTTTCCTTGTAATGAAGGCAATAATTTCATAAACTTCATTAGTGTTTCACTCATAGTATAATGGGGAAATAATATTTGATTGAATAGCTCAGTGCTTGTTAGTTAGCAAACATTTTCTTTAGAGATAAGACTAGAAGATTTTCATTTGCTTTTACAGATTTCTCCAGGATTTTAGTTAATATTGGCTGCCAAACTGGCAATTTTGAATGTTAAATTATTAAGAATGTAATTGGATTATTTGCAACTCAAAGGATAAATGCATGAGGGGATGGATACTGCATTCTCCATGATGTGCTTATTTCACATTGCATGTATGCATCAAAGCATCTCATGTGCCCCCAAGACATATACATGTACTATGCACCCATGAAAATTAAAAAATTAATTTTAAAATTAAAAAAATACCTACTATTTTGTAGTCATATCAGTAGTATGTGAAGAAGCTACATTGTTGGGTGGATTTCACTTAAAACTGACTTGAAACTCGTGTATAAATTACCCATTCTGGTGCATCCTTAAATTTCTTAAGTAATTTCTTCCATGGACTTTAATGTAGCTCACCTTTTAAACAACTGGGAATGTATCAAATAAAATGAGCATACTAAACCATATAACTGCCTGATTCTGAACATTATAACTAAGTTTATATTGCACATGACAAACATGAAATCGGTCTTTTCATAGCTGACTCCAAATTCTCTGCCTTTAAAATGTCAATATGTTGAGTCCCTTCAACTCGACCATGTATTTGAAAGATTAGGACTATGCCATGATTCAGCCCTTGAATCTCAGCTAGGATGCTTATCTCTTATCTCTCAAGAACTTATATAGTCTATGATGGTGGTTTCAAAAGTAAAATTATAGTCCAAGTATAAGAATCTGACAAACTTCTCTGATTGGCTAAGAAATTAGAAAAATTAATATGGTGTGTTTTCCGTAATTAATTCTTATAAAAATTTGAGCTATCTTATCTAATTTATGATGTTTAAATACATATGTAAAAACAAAGTGGTGATTGTGGATAATAGTAATTATTGTTTATCAGCAAAATAAAAAGTTGATTACCCCATGTGTGTTCACTAACATTTTGTTACATAGCTAGCTAGAGAGTAAGTTCTAAGCTCCCTTAGGAGTACTCTTTTCATTCAGCTCTCTAATGACCATCTTTTTCTATAGTATAATTTTCTATTTTAGCCATGCTACATTTATATTTCTGTATTATTTGAATTTTATTAAATTATCTCTTTAAATATATATTGAGTGCACATTATATAGACTCTATGTATACAGACCACCTATATATATAATATATATAAAAATACAGACCTTATATAGAGAGACCAAATACATAGGCCACTCCCTTGCAATACACACACACACATTTTATATACATAAAGAGAGAGAGTGAATATAAATAGCATGCCACGAGTGTAATGACTGGGTGTTAGATTACTGAGCAACACTACATCTAGTTTGACATATTTTCCTAATTGAACCCTTTCCACTATTACCTTTTTAATTCTCTTCTATTTTCTGCTACTCTTTTCAGGTAAAACACAGAAATTAGTTTGCCAATATATAGTTGAAAGGTATTTAGGAAGCTCAGAAACAAGTATCACCATCAGAATTCCAACAGTATATTTTATATTCACCAAAAAATAAAAGCAAAGAAAAAAAGAGTACCCAAATTAGAAATATACCTTAACTGAATCCTGCAGAAGTACCATGGAGCTTGAGTTATTTTTCTTAAGAAGAATGAAGCCCACACGTCATTGAGCTCCAGATTTTGGGAAGAAGTTCTAGCCCACTGCTTTTCAGCACTTGAATCGGCTTAAAGGGAATTGTCTGCTGTGCTTGATGGTTTGGACGATTCCAGAAACTGCTGGATGTTCTGGGCTCAGTGGAGTAGAACACCATAGGCTAGAACTGATTCATGATCCACTTAGTAGAGAAGAAAAAAGTTTTCACCTGGGGGAGTTGTCATTTCCTCTAACATTGTATCCTGAGGTGTGGCTTGAAATAATTTCACGAAACACTCCCAAGTGGAAAAATTTTTCTCGTGTTTCCAGGATAGTGGGTGATGTCTTTGTGTGAAAAGCTAGTGCCGCAGATAAATTGTTAAGTTTTGGTTTATCATCACAACTTCATTCTTTGTTTTTTGTTAACCCTTATTTAAAATGCTCTGAAATATGGCTTATCGGTCTGGAAAAATCTCTCCCTTTTCTCCAAGTTATTAAACTTAAAGTGAATTCAAGAAGTCTACAAAAATGCCTTTAACTTTTATAGGATAGAATATTTTGCAAAATGTTTTCATGTGTGCTATCTTATTTGATAAGATGGTGGTCCCATGAAAGAGATCCAACCAATGGCATGGCTTCTAAATTATAAATGAGAAAACCGACACCCTAAGAAGTGACTTGTCATAGGCTCAGCTCTTCAGTGTACCAAGCTGAGCTCTCTGACTTCAAGTTTTATAACCTTTCTATGACAATTCATTGCCTCTGACATTTATATTACTACTTTCATCTAAAATATTTTTCCATCCCTACGTATTTACCTAACCCTCTTGACTTGATGATCAAATTGAAAATGATTATAAAGAAGGCAAACTTTTAATTGTTTTCTACATATGTTGAAGCTTTCTTATATGTTCATTTCCTTAGATTCATTATATTTCACCTTTTAAATTTCTCTTCTGTGTTTAGAGAAAAATCAAAGTGTATGAAAGTCACTGAGAGATAATTATCTGCTAATAATTGATGCTAACTGCTTGGAATTTTCCAGGGAATATGTGGATTATGGCTGGTCATCACATTAAAATCTGTCTCATGGGGTTCCATCATGCTATTTGGAAAACAGTGGGAGAAATAGTAAGAAACTATTAAGAATATCAATATAAAATGACCCAAGTGGCTTACTATAGATCCTGTCTGATATTTTTCATTTTTAATATGAAGACTGGGATTTGTGATTTAAATTTTATACGGTAAAAATCTTTCTGCCGAAAATACAAGCTTTATTTTGCCTATTCTTTATTGTTATGCTTCCCCTTTTTTTATTAGAGAGTTATAATAATGAGAATGCAAAGAATCTCTTTCTCCAGAAGACCTTTTTGATGAATGCCAGCAATTTCATTCTTCTGTCCTTGTTCATAGTTTGCACGATCACAAATTATCTTTTGTTTTCTAGTTAATGTATTTATACTTTGTGCATTTTCTCCATTTCTCCACCCCCAAACCAACTCTCCATTTAGATCCTCGTGGATGTGGCTTTGACTCTGTTTACTTAATAGTCAGTGTAACAAAATGTTTTTAATTCTTGGTCTGGAAAGAATCAGAGTATACTAGTGAGGATAGTAAAATTGTAATTTATTAGACATACCATAGTATAGTTAAATATATCACAGTATCAGGGAAGTAAATGAAATCCTCAGATACTCTATATTTCTCTAGCTTAGAGATTTCATTTCTCCCCAGGCAGAATTTTTAAAATCAATTTTATTGTGACTATAATGGTCATATGAAGAAATGCACAAAATAAATAATATTGGTGTAAAAAGTACATTATGTGACCACTCCCTAGGTGAAGAAATAGAACATTGCAGGAATCCCAGAAAATCTCTGCATTACCCATCCCAACTTTGCCGATTTTCATGTTATCTATGTCCTAGCATTCCTTTAAACTCTGCTTCACTCGTGTAGCCTGTAGTAAATGCTGTCAGTCTTCTATTTTGCCTCTTCACATCTCCTTTACCGAGTGCTGTGGGGTTTGCATGGGAAAAACTCCCAGTTGCCCACTTATTTGAAGAATTACTCTTGGCCAAATGGGAATCACTGACAGGTAGGCCATGCCTCCTCTCTCCCTGCAGCCTCAATATTGACTGTAGCACAAAAGGCCAATCTGTTAACTCAAGGTTGGATGAACTGTGTGGTGCTCCAATGTTTCACCTTGGAATTGAACCAAAGCTGGTTTCTAAATGAGACCTTACTCTTGCAGGCTTTATTGCCCCTCTCTTGATACTACTCCTTCAATAAATGAATCAGTTGAGCAAGAACCCATCTCAGGCTGTGATTCTAAAATCATACAAGATTGTCAACATAAGAGAGAGGGATTTGGGGAACTACCTTGAAAGTCTGTCCATCACACATCCTTAGCCAATTCAGACTAGTTTTGCCTATTGAATACGTATTGAATTTTACATATTTGAGATCATGCACTATGTGTTTGTTTTTCCTGTTTTATTTTTTCTCCTCTTATTCTTGTTCATGTGCATATCCAATTTTCTAAACATCATTATTGTATTTTTAAGATTTGTCTGCATTGCTGCAGGTGGTTGCAATTTATTCATTTTTATTTCTGTGTAATAAAAAACCAATAAATTATTGTTTTCATTCTATTTGTGGACCTCGGGTTGGTTTTGATTGTTTCCATTTGTTTTGCTATTGAAAACTATACTATTATGAAGATAATTGTGTTTTATCCTGATGCACATAACCTTGCTTTTGTATGAGGCGGTGCTTAAGAATCACTTGATGGGCTTGTTAAAACCAAGATTTCTGAGCCCAATTCTGGAATTTCTCTCCCAGAATGTCTGTCATGAGATTTGCATTCTAATATCTTCTTAGGTGATACTGATGCTGCTGGTCTGGGGTCCTCTCCTGGGGAAAACACTAGGTAGAGTATATTCCTAGTTGTAAAATTATTAGTTCAAGAGTCTACATATGCTCAGTTTAGTAGATAATACCTACAGTTTGCCAGAGTTATAGCACATTGTGTATACGTACAGCAAAATACAAAAATTTATGTTGCTCCATGTCCTGGCTAGAACTAATTTTCACATTTCTAAATTTCAAATCTAGTAAAATTGTATTGAGATAACAGTGGTTTAAATTTGTATCTCCATGATTATAAAAAGGCTGAGTATCCATTTTATGGCTTGCTTTTTCACACTTAGTGGTATATTTTCAAAAAGAGAAATTCTTAATTTTACTGTATCCAAACTTTTGTCTTTCACATTCTGAACCATGATTCACCTAAAATTGATTTTTGCATGTGTTATAAGATTGAGACTCAACTTCTTCTTGTTTATATACATGATTGTCCCAACGTCATTTATTGAAAAGTATTTTCTCTGTCATAGTCCGGTGCAATGTGTATGTGAGGATCTTTCTTGGTTCTCTGTTCCTGTGATTTGTCTACTCTGTTTCTCTGCTATTCTATCTCATGATTTTAGTTAGTTTAGCTTCATTATAACACTTAGAGAAGTTAATATAGTATTATAGTTGTATTTCTGGTGAACTTAACAGTTTTTCCTCATGTAGTGACTATTTCTCTAATAATTCTCTTTGTTTTAACATGTATTTTGTTTAATATTACTGTAGTTATGCTAGCTTTTTCTGGTGTTTATCTTTTATTTTGTTTCATTTTACATCCAAGATTTCTGTAAACTCCAGTTTCAAATGTGTACATCTGACCTGTGAACAACACAGGTTTGAATTACAAAAATCCACTTATATGCAGATATTTTCTTAACCAAATGTAGATCAAAATACAATAGTCACACAATGTGAAACCCATATACATGGAAAGCTAGCTTTTGATATATGTGGGTTACGCAAGGCTGACTATAGGACTTGAGTATGCACATATTTACGTATAAACAGGTGGTCCTGGAACAAATCCCCTGTATACAGAGCAACAATTATGTAAGAGATTTGTAGCTAGTGGTTATTTTTTAAATTCAGTAAATGAATCATTGCTTTTTAACTGGAAAATCTGAAAAATTCAATGAAATTTAATACAATTACTGAAATATTTGGGTTTAAATTGATCATATGATGATGTAAATTGATTATATGATTATAATCACTTATGTGGTTAGTAATTATTTTGGCTATTCTGTATTACGTTTTTCTTTGTTGCTGCATACAAACACACATGCAAACATATACACATGTATATATATACACAGAGAGATATATTTAAAAGTTTGGAAGTTACAAATATTTTCCCTATTCATGAGTGTTACTCTAGAGATAATATAGGTACTCTTGATTTACAAAAGATTAATAAGTATCTTTCTCTAAGTTGTTCTTTCAGAAAATGCCAAGATCTTAGAACACCTTTGATTCAATTACCTCTTTTGATATATATGCTGTTACTCTGTGTTTTAGTTCTCTCTTTATATTAAGCCCCACACGACACTTTTGCTTTAGTTTTATATACTCAAAGTTTATTTATATTTACAAAATGTGCATTGTTTTCTTTGCTCAACATGCCTTCCTGCATCTCCACAAATGTAGTAATAATGGTTGTTTTATTGTCTATATCTGATAATTCCAATATCTGGATTCCCAATGTGACTCTTTCTGTTGTCTGTTGTTTCTCCTGGTTTGGCTTGTCTTGTTTTGCATCTCATTTTCTTTCTTTGTTGGATGTTGTATTAAAAAATTGCTTCTAGATACAATTAAAGGCCTTGAATAGTGTTTTTGTTGTTGTTGTTCAGAATATATAACAGGAGCCAAAGAAGCAACAGGATTCACTCAAAAGGGATTAATTGGGTTAAGAGACTATTTATAAACTGTTGTGGGGTAAGAAACCAGCAAGGGCAGTTGAGTCACCCACTCAAATGCAGAGGCTATCAACCTGTGGAGCTTTAGTCATAGACAGATAAAACCACTTCCAAAACTGCAGCACCAAAGCAGGAATGCGGTGTGGCACAAATACCCTTATTTCTCTGTCCTGCCACCCTCAGATTTCCTCATCATGCTTCCCTGTGTCCAAAACCAACCAGAAGCCAGAGGACAAGGGAGCCTGGATGACATAGTTAATTAGGGGTCAGTAAACCTAAAGCAAGGAACAGAGAAAAGAAAGGCAGAAATACATAGAGTAAGTACAGTGGGTATGTTTTTCTTCTGAGCTCCTTGCTAAGACCAAGGCTTTAGTTTTTCCTGGGACACCTTAGTAACCCACTGGGATATAGTCCAACAACCTATTGTCTGGGTAGAGCCCTCTAGCTCAGGACCCAGAGAGGTGGTGACTCACCAGAGTGTGCCATCTTGATGGGCACTGTACTGCTCCTGCTGCTCACTGAGTCCACTGAAAGCAAAGTGTGACCTTTCAGCTGCCTCCAGTCAGTCTGTGAAATTTCCAGTGCAGAAACCGTGCTCATCTTGAATGTTCTCTGATCTCCATTTGGTAATTGCTCATTCTCTTTGTTTTCACTGGGATTTTGTGGAAGGATCTAACGATTTTGTCTGCAGCAGGAGGATTAGACAGGGATTGGCAAATGATAGCCCATGGACCAAATTAGCCCAATGCTTGTTTTTATAAATAAAGGATTATTGGAAAAAAAAAAAACTACTCCTATTTATTATGTGGCTATATTCGTAAATGGCAAGGTTGATTCATTGTGACAGAGATGATCTTGTCCACAAAGTCTTAATATTTATTATCTAGCCCTTTATGGAAAAAGTTTGCTGAATCCTGGTATACATGCCCACCATTGTTAGAAGCCTGTTGTCTCTACTAAAAGAATTTTTAAGATATATATAATTTACTCATAGAAAGCATCTTCATCTGTAACAGCTAATTAAATTTTAGTGGTAAACTTGACTGGGTTGAGTTTCTTTTCCTTATTATTATAGATCTATCTAATCATGGTGATATTAATGAGATGTTCAGTGTTCAAACTGAAGTTAATTGGAAGGAAAATAAGTAGAAAGAAGTAGTTTAGGTTACTGGATAAAACTAATCAAACTGCCACTGATAGAGATAAATGTAAAACTATAACTTTAAAGTGATTAAAAATCTGATTAAGTGACTTAATTAAATGTGTACACAAATAAATATGGGCTCAGAACCATTTAAATACTATTTTCATGACATTTAGGACCTGCTATGTGGCTGATATTGTGCTAGGAATTTTTAAGTGCATCATCTTAATCAAATTCGTCTTCATTGAGTTTGCTATAATCCTTTTCATTTTACAGATGGGTAGATTGACTTCCAGAAAGTTTAAGCAAGTTGAGTGTGATCTCCAGTTTGCAGGTAGCAGTCTTAGGATTTGGATAGACTTTAGAGTAAAAGCATCAGAAGGACAGGAAGAGGCCAAGTAATGTACTTCCTTATACAACTTGACTGTATAGCACTGAGGATTTTGTTCATGTTAAATTCAGTAACAATTCCATCTCTGACTTTTTGTTTCAGTTGTATACTAGGAAAAAGAAATCAAATAGGAAAGGCAGAAATGTTTCCTTCTAAGAAACAGTAGGAGGAATCCGACTGATTTGGGCTAAGGGATACTGACAACTCAATAGTAGCTGGCTGAAATTACCTTTCTGACCGAAGTGTTTAAGCCTGGCCTAGAGCACTGCAGTCAGCTTGTACCTGCTGCATGAATCCTTTGCTACGCTTCAGAATCAATGCAAGTTCTTATGACTCTGTTATGTATTTATTATGTTCTTGAATATCAAAGGAGTGGAGGACAAGTCTGGAGGCTTCAAGAAAACTAGAGATAAGCTCTGGGACCATCTGATTGCATTTTAAAAAGTGATATTTTATGTGTATTCTTTATAAAACTTTTTTTCTAAATTCCGAAGAGGCTATTTATTCCTTAGCCTGAACTTAAAAACTGTAAAGGTTTTTGTCTTTTAAAATTCAATTGATTTTTAGGTTTCTCTTCCTTTCTAATGTCCTCAATTGCTTTCCAAGCAAGATACTTGTACTTAGGACTTTGTTTTGATCTAACTTTGACAAAGATTTGCCCAGAGTCTGAGACCAAGTAGAAACTAATTTAGCCCCAGAAGGAGGACTTCATTTTGACTGAATGATAAGTCTTAGAAAATGGGGTTGTTGCAAAAGTCTTACAGGCTTAACCTTAGCAGCTATAAGCATTGCAAGAGATGTGAAATATTTTTGCTTTTTTTTTTGCCATTTTTAAAAATTGTACTTTAAGTTCTGGGGTACATGTGCAGATCTTGCAGGATTGTTGCATAGGTACACACATGCCATGGTAGTTTGCTGTCTCCATCCTCCAGTCACCTACATCACGAATTTCTCCCAGTGTTATTCCTCCCCAACCTCCCCACCCCTTGCTGTCCCTCCCCTAGCCTTCCAACCCCAACAGACCCCAGTGTGTGATGTTCCCCTTCCTGTGCCAATGTGTTCTCATTGTTCAACACTCATCTATTAGTGAGAACATGCAGTGTTTGGTTTTCTGTTCTTGTGTCAGTTTGCTGAGAATGATAGTTTCCAGATTCATCCATGTCCCTACAAAGGACATTAACTCATCCTTTTTTATGGCTGCATAGTATTCTATGGTGTATATGTGCCACATTTTCCTTGTCCAGTTTATCATTGATGGGCATTTGGGTTGGTTCCAGGTCTTTGTGATTGTAAACAGTGCTGCAATGAATATATGTGTGCATATGTCTTTATAATAGAATGATTTATAATCCTTTGGGTATATACCCAGTAATGGGATTGCTGGGTCGAATGGAATTCCTATTTCAAGGTCCTTGAGGAATCACCACAGTGTCTTCCACAATGGTCAAACTAATTTACATTCCCACCAAGAGTGTAAAAGTGTTCCTATTTCTCCACATCATCTCCAGCATCTGTCTGCAGATTTTTTACTGATCGCCATTTTAACTGGCATAAGATGGTATCTCAATGCGGTTTTGATTTGCATTTCTCTAATGACCAGTGATGATTAACGTTTTTTCATATGTTTGTTGGCCTCATATATGTCTTCTTTTGAAAAAGTGTCTGTTCATATCTTTTGCCCACTTTTGAATGGATTTGTTTCTATCTTGTAAATCTGCTTTAGTTCTTTGTAGATTCTGGATATTAACCCTTTGTCAGATGGGTAGATCGTAAAATTTTTTTCTCATTCTGTTGGTTGCTGGTTCACTCAGATAATTGTTTCTTTTGCTGTGCAGAAACTCTTAAGTTTAATTAGATCCCATTTGTCTATTTTGGCTTTTGTTGCCATTGGTTTTGGTGTTTTAGTCATGAAGTCCTTGCCCATGCCTATGTCCTGAATGGCTTTTCCTAGGTTTTCTTCTAAGGTTTTTATGGTGTTAGGTCTTCTGTTTAAATCTTTAATCCATCTGGAGTTAATTTTTGTATAAGGTGTAAGGAAGGGGTCCAGTTTCAGCTTTCTGCGCATGGCTAGTCAGTTTTCCCAACACAATTTATTAAACAGGGAATCCTTTTCCCATTGCTTGTTTTGTCAGGTTGTCAAAGATCAGATGGATGTAGATGTGTGGTGTTACTTCTGAGGCCTCTGTTTTATTCCTTTGGTCTATATCTCTGTTTTGGTACCAGTACCATGCTGTTTTGATTACTGTAGCCTTGTAGTATAGTTTGAAGTTAGATAGCACAATGCCTCCAACTTTGTTCTTTTTGCTTAGGATTGTCTTGGCTATATGGGGTCTTTTTTGGTTCCATATGAAGTTTAAAGTGTTTTCTCCAGTTCTGTGAAGAAGGCCAATGGCACATTTTTGCTTTTAAAAGTAATTAAGTAAAAAAAGCATAATTAAATTCTAATACACATACCAGTAAGTATGTGTATATACTGTAGTTTGTCTGAAGTGAAAAATGAGCCAAGTGGTTTACCAAACCACCAGAATACTTCCAGTGTTACAGTATTTCATCTTTCTTTCCTCACTTTCTGCTCTACCATCCCAGTTTTCTACTTCTCAATATATTAGTCATGAAAATAGAGAAATAAAAGGGAGGAGAGTATCGAAAAGGCAGAAATGTCTCTTTAACAAAGGGAAAGTTTACTTTTTTAACAAGGGAAACAATCAAGTTATCACTGGATAATCAATTCACTTGGAGATTCAAATATGTGATCTCAACATCATGTAGCAGGAGAGGTTGATCTCTATGTTTGTAATAACGTATCTTTTAACAAACATATAGTAAATGGACTGTCTCTGGAAGGTCTAACATGCATAAAAGTATTATCTAAAACAGTTCAAATACATAGAAAAAATTTTTTTAGTGGGTCGTCTTCATATGTCTTCTGAAGGACAAATATAAAAGAAGGAGACTTGTAGAATATTTTTGATATGACAATGAAATTGCCTTACATGTTCTTAAGGGTGGAGAAAAAATTGGAACAAAGAACATTAGGACACTTAACTTTGTTTACAGTAGTCTGTTCAGTTTCAAACCCTCTTCCAGTTAATAGCTACCCTAGCACACACAGATACCCTCACCCAAGAGTAGCTACTATCCTGGCAATTCCATCATCATGTGTTAATTTTGCCTACTTTGGAAACCTACACACATGGAATCACACAGTATGTATGAACTCTTTTAAGTCTGTCTTTTTTCATGAGATTCATCCATGTCATCATATTTTTAGTATTTGTATTTGTAATATTTATTCTCATATATTTGTAATATTTATGGTGTATTTGTATTTGTAATATTTATGTATTCTCATGTATTTGTAATATTCTCATGTATTTGTAATATTTATGGTGTGACTATACTATATAGTATTAATTTTACTGTTGAAGCATATTTGGTTTGTAGGGCCATCCCTAGGATATGCGGAATCCTGAGAAAACTTTTTTGTTCTTATTTGTATTTTGGCAGGGTCCCTGTTGGTATAAACAATTTGATTAAAATATATTATTTAAATTTATAGGCCTATATCAATATAGAAATTTATCAATAACCATTTAGAATAATAAGTAGAAAAGAGATGCTTATATATTTGTTTACTATCCCATCAGTAGTCATAGAGAGTCTTCATAATGTCCAGGTATCTTTCTGTTCTGGTCCAGGATACACCTCTTTATGCTCTTTATTGTCAAAAGTCCTGCTCCTGGCTAACTTCCTTGTTCCTACTCCTACAGCAAGGTAACAACACTGTTATTCACCATGCCATCATTCTTCACAAGCTATTGGTATTAAAACAATATATAACTTATTACCTTTTCATTTCCCTAATACCTTTTATTACATACTCATTATCCATGATATAGCATCATCTGTTGTACATCTGTGAATATTGGCTTCTAATGACTCTCTCAAAAATTGGTGGCTCTATTTCGTCGAGTATGGCCACATATGCCAGTCTCACCCATAGTATGTAGGAAAATGCCAACAATAATTTATTTTCTAGTCATGTTAAATTTGCTAGTCAGAATTTTATTGAATAAACATATAACAGTATTTAATCTAACCATGTCCACTTTTGAACTCTTTCAACCATAATCACTGCAACACTAAAATGTGCTATCTTTCAGTGTTGATAATACCCTTGCCTCCCATCTCTTACCAGTAGAAATGGTAAGAGATCCCATCTCTTGCCAGTATCCATCATCAGAACAAAAGATGGTTCCACTCTCACAAGGAGAGTCCCTATCTTGGTCAGCAAAGCTTAAGGCCATCCAAGAGAGCATTATGTTGCTTCATCTCTCAAAAGCAAGAAAACACATAGATCAAGAGGACCCATTGGTACTGTAGAGCATCAATAGGGAGGGGATGGGAATGGCCAGCCCTGAAGAATTGGCTAAGATGGGGTATACAGTCTGTGGAGAGGGTGAGGGGTTGCACTGGGTGCTCATGGCAGAATATTTGTTACCAACTCCACTGTTCTTAGGTACTATAGGCTGGAGGTTGCACTAAGGTAAGAGTATGGATGGTTAAGAGCTGGTGTATGGGCCTACAAAGATGCCTCAAGTTCAAGGGTTTTGGCAGTGATTTTTTTAGCTCCCTTTGTCTATCTTATGTCACTTAAAATTAGTGTAGGTGATTTTAGGTGACACAGAGAGGAGGGAAACAGGACCCATGTAAATCCTAGTCTTGGTTCAGGTGCCCTACCCTGACGACACGGTCAGCTCCAGTTGATCCCTCTTACAGAAAGGCGGTAGAAAATCTTAAGGGAGACACTCCATAGTATGGGGCTTTTTGAGGCATTGCTAGGTAGAGTCCTATTTCCCAGGGTCTAAGGGCAGTATTGTTGGGTTGTCTTTAGTTTTGTCTGTTACGAGTAATGCCACTATTAACATTCTTGGGTATATCTTTTGGTACACATGTGATATGATTCCTGTTGGCCTTATACCTAAGATGGAATTACTTGATTAGATATAATGTACATGTTCACATTTTGTAGATGCTAGCAGTTATTTAGGGGTTTGTATCAAGTCATTTTCTCAATAACATGAGAATACTAATTCTCCACATCTTTGTCAGCATTTGGTGAGGTCATGATCATTATTACAAAAAAAAATAGCTCTTCTGATAGATTTAGTTGTACTTAATTGTGGTTTTCATTCACTTTTTTCTTGGTGAATAATGATATAGAATACATTTTCATATGCTTATTTGTAATGTTGATATCCTTGTTGATGAAGTACATGTTCAAGTCATTTTTCAGTTTCTGAGTCTACTCAATACACTTTTATCTAATAGAAAAAGAAAGTCTTTTTCTGATTTGTGGAAATCTTTTCCTTGTTGGTTTGCAGAAGTTCTCGGTATATATCCTTAGTCTAGTGTTTTTCTTGTATTGCACATATCTGTACCCTGTACAAAGCTTGCTTTTTCATTTTCTTAATGATGTCTTTGAGTCACAGAACTTTTCAATTTTAATGAAATCTAATTTATCAACAGTTTTCTTTATTGTTAGTATTGTTTGCTACTTGAAAAATTTTTGTTTAACCCAGGCGTATGTATATATTCTGTTTTGTTTTCTTCTAGATGTTTATTATTTTAATTATTTTTGTGGTTTTAGCATCATTTACTGAAAAAAATATTCTTTCCCTGGCAGTATTATTTTGGCATATGTATAGAAACACAAGTGACTGTGCAAGTGTACATATGATTCTGGAATCTCTTTTCTGTTACAATGGACCTTAAAAACCTTGGGCCAGTACCACAATGTTTTACTTACTGTAGCTACATAAGAAGTTTTAATACTTAGGAATGTATGCCCTTGAAATTAATTTTTTTTCTTAAACATTTCTTCACTACTCTTGCCCTTTCTGATGTCTTTTATAACTGTGTGTATCACCAGAGTTTCATCTAGGTTAAAATTCCTTCTGTATAAATAGCTCCTGTTAGTTTTTTGTTTTACTGTATGTATTCTGGCTATTGTCTGATTTATTTGTCTAAAAATATCTTTATGTTGCCATCATTTATGAAGGATATTTTTGTCAGATATTGAATTCTAGATTGGCAGTGTTTTAAAAGTTTCAATATTTTTTTTCAAAAATTTTATTTCGTTTTTTGCTCTCATTTCTGACAAAAAGTTAGCTGTTGGTTTTATTATTTGTTCTTTGAAGGTAATTTTATTTTTTGTTCCATTTTATTTTCACTTCTAGACACTTTTCTAATCTAAACTTTTATTTTAGAATGTTTTAGGTTTACAAAAATATTAAAAACTTATACAGAGAATTTCTATATGTCCTGCACCAAGTTTCACCTACTGTGAACATTTTACATTAATATGGTACATTGCTTACAATTTGTGGACCTATATTGATACATTACTATTAACTGAAATCCACATTTTATGTAGATTTGCTTATTAAACCCATCTATTGAATCTTAATCTTCATTATTATTGTTCAGTTCTAGAACATTTATTTGATTCCTTTTATTGGAATTCTCAGGTGAATTTATCACCTATATCAATTTTCTTGATATTTTAATGATAGTTATTTTTAAGTCTCTGACTTATATTTTCATTTTGTGTTACCCGTTGTTCTGTTTCTGTTTTATTTTTGTTTGGTTTTTGGTTTTTGATCATAGGATCTTCAGTTCTGGTATGTCTTTGATTGCATACCAGACACTGCATCTGAGTACTCGATGATGTTATCCTTATCCAGAAAGGATTACATTTTATCTCCTAGAGCAAAGGCCAATTATCTTACTAGAGTTAAATCTTGGTAATAGCCTTTGTTAGGGCAGTATGTCCCTCCCTCCCTCTCTCCCTCCCTCCCTTCCTCCTTCCCTCCCTCCTTCCTTTCCTCCTTCTCTCTCTTCCTCTCTTCCTCTTTCCCTCCCTCCCTCCTTTCCTTTCTTCCTCTCTTCCTCCCTTCCTCCTTCTTTTCTGTTTTTATTTTTTTGTTTCTTGAGACAGGCTCTGGCTCTGTCATCCAGGCTGGAGTACAGTGATGTGATCTTGGCTCGCTGCAACCCTCTGCCTCACAGGCTCAAGCGATTCTCTCCTCTCAGCCTCCTGAGTAGCTGGAACTACAGGAACACAGCACCACATCTAGCTACTTTTTGTATTTTTGTTAGAGGTGGGTCTCACTTTGTTATCCAGGCTGGTCTTGAACTCCTGAGCTGAAGCAATCTGCTTGTTGTGGGCTCCCAAAATGTTGGGATTACAGGTGTGAATAACCGTGTTCAGACTGTCCTTATTTTTATGCGGTAGCCCTTTAAGGACTCATTAAAAATTTTGCATTGTTTACTAGAAACCTTTACCTTGGCAGACCCTGACCTCACTTCATCTTCCTAGCACCACAAGACTTGACATATCTGGTCAGCTTTTTAGGTTTCTAGTTTTCCTTTCTACTTGTGTTCCTGGTATCTTGCATATGCAGCTTAAGTGTCAGCTAATGTCTCATGGGAACATTGCACATACAGTTTCTAACCTACTTCCATGTAGTTCCTTCCTCTCTGGGATCTTGGCTCTGTAAGTCTTGGCATCTCCAGACTCTTACTTCCACCTCCTCAACCTAGTGAAAATGCCTCCAGCTCCCAGTAATGCTTTCTGCTTCTATTCTTTATGCTGTAAATCGGCAAATGCTCTAGGGAAAAAGCGAGGTAAATTAAAGTTTAACCCCAGTGAGCTTGCTTTCTCTCTGTGATATTGATCTTTTAAGTTCTGTACTCTTTGTTTGATTTGATATCTTCAAACAGATATTTTTGTGTGTTTATTAAAAACAAAATCCACTTTTACTGGTGACCTTAGAGGGAATATTAATCTGATGCATGATTGTCAATCATGTTACAGGTGAAATGAAGTCACAATTATTCTTAAACTAATATTTTGACTATTCCATTTCTGGAGAGTTTATTGGTCTTAATTGGTATCTGGTCTCAACTTGTTTCCATCTTTTGCCTCCTCTTTTCCTTATCTCTTCCATTTTTCTTAGTTTGTTATTTTTCTCATTTTTTGGCAATAACTAATTTCTCTGCTTGCCTTATGAGGAATGCTGTTGCTCTTTTTTTGAAGCTTTGAACTCTGTTGTCATCCTAACTGGCAGGATCTGCTTAACACTCCAAGCTCTTAATTTTCCAAGTGCAGACAGTTCCCATTTTAAGAGAAATTCTGATCTAGCTGCTAAGAAAAATTTCTCCCACTACTTGCATCCAATTTCTATAAGTGTATATACCAGTTTATATATATATATATATATATATATATATATATAATGCGAAATTCCAAAGAGAAATTGAAGTAGCTTCACAGAAGGAAGTCGAAGTTTTTAAACCTGAAATGTGTTTTTTGAATTTGTCTTGCTGTCAGTTTGAAGGGTAATATTTTATGTATTCCAGTATGTCTTAAGATATTGAAAAACGTTTAAAACTTTAAACTTCCCTTGAAGCTTCCTAAAACCTAAGGATATACTCCTTGACTTATGATGGGGTTATGCTCTGATAAACTTATTATAAGTTGAAAATATTGTAAATAAAAATGCATTTAATGTATCTCACCTACCACACGATATTTTAGTCCTGTCTACTTTAAATGTGCTGAGAACACTTATTAGCTTACAGTTGAAAAAAACCATCTAACATAAAGCCTATTTTTATAATAAAGTATTGAATATTTCATAGAATTCATTTAATACTGTACTGTAAGTGAAAAACAGAATAGTTGCATGGCTGTTTGAAGTACAGTTCCTACTGAATGTATATCACTGTTATACCATCATAAAGTTGAAAAATTGTAAGTTGAACATTGAATGTGAGGACCATCTGTAGACCTAGTATCTACTTATCTATCTGTCTATCTATCTATCTATCTATCTATCTATATATATCATCATGTGTAGATAGGATGCCCTTTAAGTCTTACTCTTTCTATATTATATATAATATATATATATTGTATATACACAATATATATACATAATATATATGTATATATAAACATATTATATACATGTGTATATATACACAATATATATACACATATATATTATATTATGTGTATATACATATATATTATGTATATATAATTTATATGTATTATGGTACATATATGTGTATATATACATTAATGTATATATATTATATATACATATATACATATAATATACATTATATATGTGTGTATATATAGTGTATATATACACATATATATCATATATGTGTATATATACATAATATATATGCATTATATATACACAATATACATTATATATACATATCTTATATATGTGTATATATGTATATATACACATATACATATAATATATATAATATATGTATATATGTATATATATACACATATAATATATAATATATATTATATATGTATATGCATTATATATACATAATATACATTATATATACATATCTTATATATGTGTATATATACATATATATACATATATACACA